>JAZBGY010002532.1:0-10129 GCA_037414755.1 Lydus trimaculatus
TTTTTGCCTGTCGCATTCCTGGACATTGTCTCCAGTGGAGCATTTTCCTGCTCCATTCCCACGCTCCGGACCTATGAGTGGAGCCATAGCACCTGCTCTCGCAAGGTCGTCGGCTATTTCGTTTCTAGCAACTCCCTGGTGCTCTGGCACCCATGCAATGGTGAGTTTATTGCCCTTAGCCAGTTGTTTCAGAGATTGACGACATTCCCAGACGGGCTATAGGCCTTTAGAGCTTTCAGAGCGGCCTGGCTGTCTGTCAAGATGTATATTTGTGTGCCTTTGAGTTTCGGCTTGCATTATGGTTGGCGACTTTCCCAAGGCTAAGGATGCCCTCTAGTTGGGTCCATATATTTCTATACCGGTGCCATTGTTCGTTTTAGATCCATCCGTGTACCAGATGGAGGATCTGCAGTTTAATCTGCTTATCCAAGTTCTTGTCCTTTGGCGGTCTTCTATGACCACATCAAAAGGGACCTCGAAGTCAAATTTCCTCGGCATGATGTCCGATGGTTTGACCAGGAATTCTGTGCAAATTTGCTTAAGAATTTCTAAATGTCCTTGCCAGTCACCTGGTTTGGAGTTTGCAGTCTGGGGTAGCCTAAGAGCAGCAGGAGTCCACCCTTCCGCACATGTAGATGGAGCGGAAGTAGGTCCAGAAGTGCTTTCATGGCCGCTGAAGGGGTGGTACCCATAGCCCCAGTTATGCCCAGGCACGCTAATCGCTGCAATTTCTGCAGCCTATTTTGCCTAGTAATTTGTAGGGTTTTCGTCCACCATACAAGTGATGCATAGGTGACGATGGGTCTTACGACTGTGGAATACAAGCAATAGGTGGTTTTAGGTTGCAGACCCCATGTCTTCTCAAACAGCTTACGGCAAGCTTTACAAAATATGAAATACTCGATAGCACATGAAAATGTATGGCTAAATAGTTGCATAGCTAAACGTACATTTTTTTTTATTTTTTATAGAGCCATAAAAACTAAAGTTTGTGTTCCTAACTTTGGAGAGCGACCTAACTCGCCTAAGTCCTCGAATCCATCAATACAATCTTTCGAATTATAAGAAAGACAGCATTTAATAGACTTTGATAGTCTATTAAAAGCAACATTCCCTCTCTTGCTTCTCCATGCCCTGAATTTTAAGTCTAAAATGTTTTAAAAGGGTAGTATCGGTCCCTGTTCGTAATTTAAAGGTTTTAATGTATTTATCGATAACTGAAACTGACGGTAAAACAAATCCCATTGCCAGCATATTTCTATAGTTCCCAGGAGATTTATAAAACAAGGACATTAAAATCTTTAACTCCGAAGGACTCCAGTTAGAGTTTGCTGCTCTCTTACGAGAACACTGCTTTTGTAAACGTTTGGTTGGCTAATGGGAGATGTTGTATCAAGCCTCCAACAATGGACAGAGGAGCTAAACTCTTAGCTTTTCGCTGTAGACGTAGAGTCGTCACGCGCATTCGATTAATCATCTTCTTTTGAGATGCAACCCTTTCTAGAAGTTTTTGTTTTTCTGGGAGTCAGTAAATTGCCAGCAGGTTTTGGCGAAGGGAGTTGCATGAAACGATCCTACATTCGAATTTCAACACCTGCAGACACATTTGGTGTTTGATAAGACGTAGAGAGTACTGAAAATGAAAAAAAGTATGAAAAAACGGCGATTAATTGAACAAATTAAGTAATATTTACCAACAAATAAATCACAACTGTTTACAGACGTATACAACAAATTTGAAAAAAATAGAGTAATAAGAGTAAGAAGTTTAATACACATACAGGTTGTTCGACCAAAACTAAACATTCAGAAGACGGGCGTTTCCGAAAGAAATTAAAGTGTAACTTTATATAAGAACACCTCAGCATCAATGTACGTCAAGGGACTTATCGTGTGTGATGTCTGCAAAAGGGCCAAACGAACATTCACTTTGGAATTTGTATAATGACCCTATGCCGTAACTGTGGAATTTGTGTTCAGCGACACGAATTACGTATGGCTGTCATCTTTCTTTTCAAAAATTGCTACTAGTTTTTGTGAATTTTCATTTTGGAAAAAGCAAAAAATCCCGGAGGACATTGGAAAATATTCATAAAAAATCACGTTTGTTGATATTTCAGTCATTCTTTATGATATCGTCTACCTGTCCTTATGTCCCAAAATTTCTGAAGTGGCGTTCATTATCCGTCGAAAACATGCAGTCAAAAAACGAAAAAAATCTCAAAAACTCCGCAATTTACCATGCATCATTGAATGAAGCTAAATAATTTGTTTTCTGTTTCTTTGGTACTAGTACATCCTCTGAGCCTGACATATCTTCAGGGGCATTATTTCATTCTTATGCAAGGGGGGTGGGGGTCAAAAAACATGAACAGCTCATAATATATCAAATATTTTTTTCAATAATTACAGAAACATACAAAATAAAAATGTGTAGTTTGTTCTTTAAATTAAAGGGTATCTCCCTGGTTTCGTCTTTGCGAAAATATCAATTGCTTCATTTAAATTCACAATTTGTGTTTCTTCACTTTCAACAGTCATTATTAACAGATCGGAAAGTCTTCCATCTCTCATACTGCAACGAAGATAATTCTTTACTCTTTTCCATAGAAGGACAAAATCTTTCATTCGATGCTGTTGTAATTCCTTAACAATTGACAATTTCTATCATTTTTTATTAAATGTTCAGAGGTTACGGGATCGGTGAAATCAAAATAATGAAATCATTTTATACAACAGTTATTAATTATTTTATAAAATACAACTTGACTCGTTGAAATCAACCTTAGATCTAACTTGTTAGCGCAATTCAATTGCCATTGGTGATTCAAACACTGTTTTATTTTTAATTATACTTTATACTATAATTCGGAATTATATCAACATATATAAATTGAAAACAAATATTAAAAACAAAAATAAAATGAAATAAATTCTGTGTCTTTACGAGGATTATTCTAGTCTAGCATCTGCCACAAGGGTTGGGGAAAATCCCAATGAAAAACCTATCCAGACTATTTATCAACTGCTGTTTCCATCTCTACTCTCTTCAAATTCATCCTGTTTCGCAATTTCTGGAATCGAGGTCCTGGTCGGTTTCGTCAGTATATCTGCCTCTTGTTCACCTGTTGGTAAAAATTTTAAACAGATCAGTCTGTTCTCGATTTGTTCTCTTGTAAAATGATATTTATTATCAAAATGTTTTGGTTAGGGTGATCCGTCTCTGGTGTGATGATTTAATAATAATTGTGTTCGAACCAAGAGTATTAATTTTTAATGAACTACAGTACTAGTGTCAGCCATTTCATGTGGCCATCGTCAGCTGTATTAGTCAGAAAATGTAGCTAATATTACCAGAAACACCAAAAATTACAATTATTTGATACAATATTATTATCAAATTAAGTTTAGCCAATATTATCAGAAGAAAATACCAAAATCTGCCTCAAGAACTTGTAGATGCATTTATTTTACAAAGGACTTATATAAGGGTAAAATGGTTCAATATGAAAAGAAAAGGAGCGTCATTAAAGAGGAAATCAACAGAAGAAAGGCGATTTCATAAAAAATGAAAAGAATCGTAAATTAATAGGGGTTCCAATATTTTGTAATATATTTTTTAGTTATAGATGTTTATCATACATTTAGACTATAACACATTCATTTTTCATGAAATATTTCAACGTTTGATTATAATAACACTGAACAACAAAATTTGATTCATACTTTTTATCCTTAACAAGATGTAACTTATTACATAGATTTTAGAGCTCTGAATACGAAAATGACAATGGAATTTTAAGATTGGTTCAAAAATTTAAATTTGCATGTATTTATATTTTTTATAAAACAAAGCAGTAACTATAAACATAACGATATAATAATACAAATAACTAGGACAAAACACGCGATCTTTTTGCTGCTCTCTTATAAAAAACTTCTGGAGCATCTTTTATAAGGGTCCAACAATAATCTGCCAGCATTGAAGGGTTCCACTTCCCCTGGTACCTTTTTTCCATACTGGAAATATCCTGATGGAACCGCTCGCCGTGTTCATCGCTGACAGCGCCACAATTGACAGGAAAAAAGTCAAGGTGAGAGTGGAGGAAATGAATTTTCAAAGACATATTGCATCCCATTTTTTCATAAGCTAATAGCATGTTGTCTACCAATTCGGCATAATTGTCAACTCTTTTGTTTCCCAAAAAGTTTGTTGAGGCAAGACGAAAATTTTTACACGCATCTTTTTCGTATCCTGACAAATTGGCATCAAATCTTTCGTCTTTAAAAAGGTTCCTGATTTGTGGTCCTATAAATGTTTTCTCTCCTTTTGAAAGAGTATTCTTTCAATAAAAATACATTAATTGCAATAATCAATGAAGCAATTGTTAAATCAATGTTTGTGTAACTATTCAGGTGGAAAAAGAGGGAGTACGTCCAGAACAAATTACCGACGTCCGAGGTGTTCTGGGGCCCGAAATAACCCCCAACGTCGTTGTATTGATGATAATGGAACGTCATATTCTGAGGCCCGTGGAATGCCCAGATCGCATTGCTCAATTGAAAGTACTAAAAATGTTTTGCACTGATATAAACTGTGCCCCTGTTTGCACATGATCCATAAATTACCGCGCTGTGTAGTGCTTGTGTGTGAAGTTGAAGCCATTTTTTGAAATTTACGAAAATTTGACTGGTTTGTTGAGTCTGTTTTGTTGTAAACAGTATTATTCTCAAGCGACTCTAATAATTGACACCTTTGGGATAAAAATGAGATTAACTGATCATAAGTTGGAGGTTCGTGTGTTAATAGAGAGTTTGCGGAAAACGATATGATTTCGAAAAAGGTGTTCCTTCAGGGAATTGTGTTGGTTTCATGGATGGGCGGACGGCTTGTAACATTTGTAGGCCGTAACGACTACAAAAGTTTCTATATAGTGGGCACAAGCGAGTTCACTGCGTAAAATTCAATCCATTGTCATATTCAATGGAATAACTTCATTTAAGCCCACCATATCCTGGGTCACGACATGATGCCTTTATTTTGAAAGATACATTAATTTTGGACCAGTTAAAGCGATTGTCGTCACAAATCTGTGTATATGGGAATGAAGGCTACCCTTTGAAACCACAGCTCATACGACCCTACTCGAACTGCGTATTGACACCCGAACAGCATACTTTCAACAACAACATGCCAAAAGTACGTCAATGTATCGAATGGAACTTTGGAAAAATTACACAACAGTTTGCTTCAATTATAAACATTTTTAATAACATCCTAATAATATCAACAACTGAATTATTGTTTATTCTTTGAATCAATGGTGCCAATCAATGTTTCTAGTAAATATACCATTGCTTCATTTTTTTATTTTCCAATTTTTTATCTTCTTGGGCTGCTTTCCATTGACGATTTCAAAGTTTCTGATGCTCCAATTGTTGTTGTATCGCAACATTATCATTATGAATGTTTTCTTGTAAACGTAGTTTCACCATTTCCATATTTTTTCCGGAGCGTAAGTTGTCTCTTAAATAATTGTTTGTGTTTCGGTTACAATAATTAATAGAAGCAGATTCGAATTAACTAATTTCATTTTAATGCAATTATCAAATTTTAACAACTGACCACTTTAATGTTTGAAAAGGTTCTCTCTTTTTAGTTTACCAAAAAATGTGTTAGGAGGTAGTTTTGGTAGTATGCTAGTACTAGCCTTGCGGCGGCGTAATTTACCAAACATGTTGGCGTGAGATCCAACATACCGTCCACCCTGAACCTTATTCGGGTTTAAATCGAAAATATGAGTCGATTTACTTGACAAATTATTAAAAAAGTATACATATAACCTAAGTAAAATAAAGAAAATAAGTAGAATAACAATGAAAACTCAGTCTGATCGATTGATCGTTTATTACGTTATGCTGCACATCATTTATTTGGTAAAGTCTTTAATTTAGTCCTTGGACATACTTCAGTTTATCAGTTTATCTCAACAATACCAGAGTGCCCGTTGAAATTTAACCATTAGATCGTCTCCATTTTGATCTCTGTTGTACCTGGGTTAGATATTCTAAGGAACGCGTTTCCAAAAATGCTATTTCATTTTCTCTAAATATTGAAAACGCCTTTTACGGTTGATAAGGCACTTCTTCTAGATCCGGTTGTGGTGTTGAAGTTAGTGGCTCTCCGATTAAAAAATGGGAAGGAGTTAGAAATTCTAGATCATTGGTATCTTCGGAGAGAGGTAAAAGGGGGTCGAGAATTGAGGACCGCTTCAATCATTGTTAACAGAGTGTATAACTCCTCGTAATTGGAAACAGTTTCACCCATGACTCTCTTTAAATGAAATTTAGTGGATTTTACCACTGACTCCCAAAGTCCACCAAAATTTGGACTCTTGGGCGATATAAAGTTCCAATTAATTTTATATTCAAGCAATTTATCAATGACGCCTCATTCGAAGTCTCTAGATTTGCCAAGTTATATAACACTTGTAATTCGCGATTAGCTCCTCTAAAATTGATAGCATTGTCTGAAAATATATCGCTGACAATTCCTCGCCGGGAAATAAAGCGCTTCAACATGTTCAGAAAAGATTCAGTCCACAAACTTGAGCAATCACAAATGAACGGCCTTTGTTGTCATGCAAACAAAGACGCAAATATAGGCCTTGATTTGTGATTTCAACCTTGGTAACAGGTTGGATTTCATAAACATAGGACCACAAAGTCAATTCCAACCTTTAAAAAGGGTCTGCTTGGACGTACTGTTTCTTTGGGTAAGTCTCCCATTAATATATTAAAGCTTAAAGTTTTATTTTTAAATATTTAAACATTTAAATATTTTTTGTAAACAAAATCGACCTGTTTCGGAGTTTTTTGAAAAAAAGTTCAATAAAAAAAATTACGACCTTGGTGAGGAACTTTATCACCACCCTGTAATAATAAATAGCTTTTGAAACTATTTTATTCTGGTGGACAGGACAGTCAAGCTTTAAATGTTTGGAGCTTTCTGACACAAAAAATTCTTCAATAGTATTGCCGAAAACATCCACTGAATTTATGCGTTTCGTAAGAATACCTTCAATGTCTTTTAATACAGTCTAACTTCGATAACTCGAACCATGATCTGCCACTAAAAACAGTTCGAGATATCAAGAATTCGAGTAATCAAACTGATTCTGACAATGAGATAAAAAAAAGAAAAGATTAAACGAAAGTTTATTGTATTATTACATTATGCACATTAATAACCATGTATATATATGTATACTATATGATATGTATTTCATTTGGGAACAAAAGATTTTGTAATCTGCGATTGAGTCAGAGATTTTTTGTTCTGATTTTCAAAAAAAGCTTCAACCTTATTTAAACTGCCGTAAACCGCGTCCGTAGTGTTTCCATTATTTTGCAAATATAAATTTAGGATTTTTAAGACATTCGCAACCGAATCATTCGAAAGTTCCTGTGTATCATCATCTACACAAGTTTCATCGTCACTTTCGCTTTCATCGGTAATGGGGCTTGCAGGATTCGACATGTAGTTTTCGACCATGTCTTCATCTGTAGGAAACTCAGAAGTACAGATATCTTCGTCTAGATTGATGTAATCTTCAAGGTTTAACATTTCCGAAGAATTTTGTAACTTCATCCAAGATTCGAATTCAATAGACAGCTTATTATGATCATCATCCGTTCTATCCAAATTTTCTTTTACGAACACCAAAGGAATTTCATCTTCTTCTTCCCATTCAGAATACTGACCAAATCCTGCTTTCTTAAAACAGTTTCCAATTGTTTCAGGTTTAACGTCGACATTCCATGATTTTGTAACGTACTCAACACAGTCTTTCAATGTAATCATAGATTTTTTATTTACTTCCAATTGTTCAAGAACATTTTTCAATATCCTATAACGATAGTGACATTTAAAATTTTTTATAACGCCTTGATCAAGTTGTTGAAACTTTGCAGTCACATTAGGTGGAAAAAATGTTTGATTTATTGTAACCGTTTTTTGTATATCTTGAGAGGATGTGCTGTGCAATTGTCAACAAATAAGATAATTTGTCTTCCTGCATTTCTAAAATGTTTATCTAATTTCATTAGCCAGTCTTCGAACAGTTGTGTTGTCATCCATGCTTTTGAATTTGCGTTATAATCAAGTGGCAACCGCCGAATATTGCGAAAACAACGTGGTTGTTTGGTTTTTCCTATCACGAATATTTTTAATTTTTCTGAACCATCCATATTTGCTCCTAACAAATAGGGTAACCCTCTCTTTGCTGTGTTTTCCTCCATGGCATTTTTGATTCTTAAAATTTAACGTTTTATCCGGGAGACATTTAAAGAATAATCCCGTTTCATCTGCGTTGAAAACGTCTTTCGGATGATAATTTTCTATCAAACGGGGCAAAACATCACGTTTCCATTTTTCGCAGTCTTCATCTCGTACATCATTACTTTCACCACACACTTTTTTTGGACAATGCCATATCTCGAATAAACAACGTTGTAATAATTTGTGCACCGGATAATGTCATATGTAACTTACGTACGTTTCCAATTGTCAAGCCATCCAGTGCTCGCCTTAAAGTTAGCTTCGTTTAACCGACAAGCAAATTCTAAAGCCTTCTCCTTAATTAATGCTCCCGATACAGGTACGTTTTGACTTCCTGTAGCCTTGAACCATTCAGCTACAACCTTATTCAGATTTTCAAATGTTCCTTTTTTCAGTCTTTTACAACTTTGACTAAGGATACCGTCTTCTACTGCCTTAATAACTTTCTCTTTGTTTTTTAAAATCGTTGAAACCGTATTCTTTGGTACACCGTACTTTATTGCAACGTCTTTTTTCTTGAAACCATTCTGCACATCTTTAATTAAATTGAACTTGTCATGAACTGGTAATGTTTTTATCATGCGTTTAGGCGGCATGATAACTCAATTCAAATAGCACACCAAACCAAGATTATTCACAGTTTTACTTGCGATACACCCTTACTGACAGAAAATTAAACGCACACTAATAGTTCATTGACGCCTTTGTTTTGTCTAAATTGAACAAAATCTCAACTGTAATCAGTTCGGCGAAGTAATACTACAATTTCCTAGGAAAGTTCGACTTATCTAGTAGCAGGTGTATCTAATGCTGTCGAGTTATCGGGAAGTATCAAGAAGTAATCGAAGTTCGATTTATCGAGTAAAAATTACGTGTAAGATACTGCCAACAAATTTGTTCGAGCTATCGAGACATTCGAGTTACCGAAGGTTCGAGCTATTGAAGTTCGACTGTATTTTTAATAATGAAATTATTGTGGTGATTGGAATATTTTTTTTTATTGACAACTATGCCGACAGTTTCGCAGATTTTAATTTGTCCGCTTCTACAGGATTGGTTGTGGAATTATAATTTATAACTATTAAATTTTAAAAATTGAATGAATTAAATGATTATAAAATAAACTGAAATAATATATGACCATACAAACAAATCGAATCAACTCGACAACGAATTTCAAATTATGAAGTGAACTTGTAGAAACGTAATGTACCAGTGGAGAAAACGGAATGAATCTAACAAGGCTTGTAAATTTCTACGAGAAACGCATTTTACGAGCACTAATTAAAATATTGCTTGTAGTTTGTAGCTTGTAAACTTGTACTCTTGTAGTTTCGAGAAACGGGCCCCCTGGGCTATACCTGTCCGGAGCGTTCCGGGGACGGGTTGACCTCCGCGAAGGGATCGGTATTTTCGGTTTGACTGGTATATTTTGTATTACTGGTTCATTTGTCACCGGTATGGGTTGAATCATTTGCATTAATGGTATTAGATCTAACGTATTTCTATATACAGGGCATTCCAATAAAAAGGAGCCACCCTGGACACATCTTAATGTCAAACGTGACTCTGTAACGTCAACCCCCTACCCCCGGCAGCCCCCAACTTAAGAATCTTAAATGGAAAGGGGGTCGAGTAGCACCTCATTTGAAAGGTCTTTTAATTCTCTATACAATGGTATAATTTGTTTTTGGATTTTTTAGATATTTTCATAGAAATGTTGTTCCATAGGTTTATTTATTTAAAATACAGATAATCGGCAAATTTTTTTATTTTATGTTAGTAAAT
>JAZBGY010002534.1:0-10119 GCA_037414755.1 Lydus trimaculatus
TTGTTCTGGTTGTTGTACTACTACTACTACTACTACTACTACTACTAGTTGTAGTTTCAATTCCTTCAGTTGTTTCAGTCGGATTTATAGTTTCAGTGGTTGTATCTTCACCACTTATTGTTGTTATTGTTGTAAAATCTGTTGTTGTTGTTGTTGTAACAAAGTCCGTAATTGTTGTTGTTTCCAAATCTTCCGGTTTAACACCTAACATAGCAGCAATATTATTCGCATTAAATTTATTATTATCAGTTTTTTTTACATCTAATTTCAATGATGTACTCTTCGTCGGTGCTAAAATTATCGCCATATCCGTATCATTATCATAATCATTATTATTATTATTATTGAATAATGGTATGTTTAATTGGTATGGACCAGGTGTTGGTGTTGCTACTGCTACCGCTGATGGTTCATCATCATCTTCATAATCAGCAAATTGTTCATTAAGACGTTGTAATAAGAAATTTAAATGGGCTGCCTCGTCAATACGGATGATTTTCACACAACGACCCATCGAGTCCGATCTAAACTTTTCCAATGAAACAAACCAAAAAAATTAACAATGTTTCTCCTGAATAATCATCATTATTATTATTGAGAAATTACCTGTAACCGTCCGCACAGGCTGGTAATGTATCTGGACTAAATGTTGGTGCAATAAATACAGATTTCGGTGTTATCCGACGACGTAACATATTCAAATCAGTTTGTCGATTGTTTTGATCAATTAACAACCATGCTTGCCAATTTAGTTCAGTTGAACGTTCATTTAACGGTTTCGATGGGTAACTATGGATTGTTATTAGAGAAATTAACAAAATTATCCACCATAACGTTGATTTCTTCATTTTTTTTTTGTTCTGTTTTGTTATTGTTCCCCATGCAAATTATAGAAAGAAAAACAACACTCTTCCATCAAGTCATTGCAAAAATCTGCAAAAAAAACAAACTTTTAGAAGAAAAAAAACAATTTATTATTGAATGGACACAGATTTAGGTCAGAGGAACAATTTAACTACTACGCTTTTAAAGTAATTGTACACAAAGATTTGGATAAGTGCCAAAACTCTTGAATGACGAATATCAATTGTTATCAGTGATTTAAAACAAGAAACACTCTGATAGCAGACTGAAAGTCTCTAATTTTTATTGCAGAAGAACGCATCAAAATTTATTATAAACATATGGAGAATTCGCTGTCTGTCTTTATATGTTTTGATCACCATATGTGATCAAATATAATTACGTTTAATTAATTAATTAATTAATTAATTAATGGATCAAAGAGTTGTATTATTCGATGATTTTTGTTAGGGAAAGGGAGAGAGAATCAGGACACGCAATTTCCGTTGTGCAGATTTTAGATTTTGGGCTATTAGCCAAAGGAAATTGCGTAAAATCACACTTTTACTTTCACATAAATATTTGAGTTTTTTGTTTTGTTTTGTTTAATAAAATTAGAGAATCTTGCCGATATTGCCATATCGATCCGTTATGTAAAGATAAGTTAATTTAGGTCGAAAAAAGACTTCCACCAACCAACCACACTGATAATTATCATTTTACACCTTTACTAACAACAACAACAACAACAAACAACAAGAGAAAGGAAATTCATTTATGATTAAAAATTGGAGATTTTCTCTTTTGTTTTCTATAATCAAAATTATCTCAATTGGTATCACGTCCGGCTCTATTTTCAAGGTTTCGTTTGTTGTTGTTGTTGTTGTTGTTACATCAATTTGATCATTTTTTATGTGTGTGCATGATAATCATCATCATCATCGTCAATCAACTAGGTCATCATTCGATTCAATTCCAAACAGAAACCAGTCATAATCTTCTCCATATAAAGAAAATTGTTTATTCGTTTTATTTTAAATTATTTTCGTTTATAGATCTTCTATCAATGAACCAAAAAAAAAACTCAGTATTTATACAGGATGATTCATTTATGAGAGAATTTTTCAAAAAAAATTTTTGTCACAATATTGCAGCATTTCTATTTGTTGCGTATATGTGATGACAATTTTGAGGACCAAAAATTACCAATACGTTCATTTAGAGAAAGTCTTTACGTCATTGACAGGTTGCTTAATTTATTTGTTGACTGTTATGTTTATTATCAGCTTCCGTTTTATTGATATTTACGATGTTATTAGTTGTTCGTCGCTCACATGATCCTAGTTAACAACAAACTATACAGAGTGGTCCACAGTAGAAAATTATAATTAATACCCGTCTTATTATTGGTCGTTTTGCAAGTAAATCCGACCCATATGTAGGACAAACATCCTTCTATTGTTTCAACTAGGAAAAAGTAGTTCTATTCGTGTCCATTTTCTAATAGCCAATCCCCAAACAACAATTAAAACAACAGCAGTGGCGGGCTGGGTGTAAAAATATCGATTACCCGGAAACAAAGGAGACCCACCAACAACTATCATTTAATTTTAAGCCTGTATTTCCAGTAGACGAATTACCATAATGCTACGACCACACTTGCTCGCCAAAACTTTGTGTATTCGGTGTGCTAACTATTCATGCAGCGTGTGGTGTGGCTACATTCGGGTTTATCGTCTCATAAGGGCCTACGCAAACGACGACTTTTTATCGTGCTGATTTCACGCATTCGTGAAACGTGCGGTTGTAGCCCGTAAAAATGACTTCATAGCGAATTGTTTGCGTTTATATCGATCGAAATGCGCGTGAACCGCGTTGGTATCGCGTATGAATATCACGTCACAATATAGTGAGAGGTGGTAGAGAAGAGGCGCGCGCATTCGCTAGTGCTCCCCTCTCCGCGTATTCACTCACATTCTCCTCTTACAAGGCGTAGCGTCGTCTGGCTGTAGTATAAGATGGAAAATTACGCAAATTTACGCACTCATCGCTTGCCATCACTCAAAGTGGTGTTAACAAAAACTATACAGTCCACAGAAAATTACAATTAATGCTTTTTTAGTTTGACCATATGTAGGACATGGTTTGAACTAGACAAAGTGGTTCTGTTCGTGTCCACTCAATGTGGGATATACTGTAGCATTTATCGTTTGATAAGGTGTAGCGTCCTGTATAGACAGCATTGCGAGAAAAACTCACTGTGTGTTCTTAAAAAGCTCTCCGCGCTCGCTGTTTGTCATCGGACAGGATCAACTAAGAGTGAACGGTTAATATGTTTATCTTTAGGAAAGATTTATGAACAACATTAATTGGCAACTCAGCTATACTGACCTACATCTGGCCAAAAATCATGTGAATCATTTAGGGATTTTGACACCAAAATTTTTTTGTATAACATCGTCGTCTGGGGTCTGTGAATGATTATTTTATGAATGTTTACAAGATGAATCAGCGGATATCTTTCTAATTTATTATAAACAGACAAAGTGAATATGCCTTTTGCTGTTTTCTTTTTGCAAATCTTCAACAAGATTCTTAGAAGATGCAACTATTTTTTATGAATTTTGCATAAATTCCAAATTACTAACAATATACAAGTGTGTATACAGACTTGGCGTTTCAAATACGAACATAAGAAAAAAAAACCGCTACACTCTCTTAGGGGTTTACCATAAGTTAAAATGAGATAAATAGAAGATAACCGCATATTATGTGTTTATCACATTTGGACTTATTCGAAACCGCGTCCACATCTAACGAACGTGGAAAATAGCGATCCGCTGGTTGTCGCTACTTCAAAGAAAAAGCTCGTTCGCATTTATTCGCGTTTGCGTATCGTGAACGGAAAGTAGGAAAAACAAGCGAATCCCAGGACATTTGACTACTGTTTGCGCATGACATTCGCGTTCGTGGATTTGTTCGCATTCGTTCGTTAGATGTGGACGCAGCTTGAGAGTGTGTGATGCTGGTATTGATTCTATGTTCGTATTACGAACGCCAAATCTGTATAATTAAATCCAAACGCAATAATTGTGGTGGTGTTTTGAGTAAGAATTGATTCATCATCATCATTAGATGACGAAACGTTACAACGAGAAAAATAACGAAATTTTCCAATAAATACGTAAAAAAAAACATATTGACCGTCTAAACTTTGATTAATCGATACGGCTTTATCAAAATAACCTTGACGTTGTATTATCATTAAAAAAGAAAATTCCATTGATTATATGTTGAAATTTGTTTTTGTTTCATCGATGAAAAGCAAAAGAAACCATATGGCCCACTATATACATATCCAGTATTCTGGATTCTATTTATAGAAGATTTAAAGGATAAAAGGTAGTGTGCCCGTTGACCTTTTCTCAATATAATAGATACACAAGATGTATATAGAGAACAACAACAACAAACAACAACAAACAACAACAAACAACAGGTGAATGTTGCGGTCTTTTCTGTGCAGACCTTGACGGGCGCAAAAGCAGATTTATACAGTCGGGCGCCATCAACAACAATTTCCCACATACACACACAACACAACACACAGGATGAAGAAGTTAATAATAGAAAAAGACAAGTTGGTTGCATGAATCAACCATAATTAATAAGAATAAGATGGATATAGATAGCATCGAGGCGCCAGGAAGTACTATACTTCTTGGTAGTAATACTAATTGAAAAAAAATTAAAAAAAAAATATAAAGAAACGCGACAAATTCTTCTATATACCTATATCTACCTGTGCTACTATCAATGGTATAGTGGCTAAAGAAGAACAAGTCAATTGATGATTATGGTTCATGTACCTCTCTTTGCAAGTTGAGTTGCGTAATGACCGTATACAAATGGTTAACAGTTCTTTGTTCGTGTTTGTAAACAATATCGACATGATGGTTGGTTTTTTTTAATTTTTTTGAAAATCTATAATTATGGGAATAAATCAAGATTAATTCGAATACCACGAAATTTTGGTGAAAGCTCTACAAAAATACCAAATAAAACCAAAAATTTATTTTTAATATCATTGATAATTGTAGAAAATCGGATTATATCCAGTTTTACTTTCACTATTCAGCCTTGAAGAAGAGACACTGACTTATTTTTACTTTTTTCTTTTCTTCAAATTTCTGTAGAAATCTACAGAACGTCTCGTTTACACTATTACATCAATACCTATATGAGAAGATAGAAAATGGCGATTTCCGGCTAAACCGGAAACGCTGTAATAATGCAAATACTATTGAAATGATCACAATTTAAGTCTACTACGATTCTTGTCAATTTTATTTAGAAAAATTTGATGAATTCGGCAATAATAGAGGAGTGCGCAAAGTGGGAGTAAACGCCCTGTATATATAAATTGGAAACTAACAAAATTATACCAAACCAGTTATTGGGGAATTATGAAAATTCAACTAGTAGTTTAATGGTAATTTAATGGTAGGTGTCATCAGTAATACCAACATATCTAATAATAATAATAATAATAATAATAATAATGAAAGAGCTTTCACTTGTATTGAAAGAAAACCGTCCAGGAATGTCCTATTATTGAGTAATCTTATTTGTTGAGATCCGGGTCGTTACCATGATCGAAAGTTTTATAATTTCCTCCATTTTTCCGCTTCGTTTCATCCTAAACTATTCGAAAAAAAAAATTTGTTAAACCTAACATGTGATTTAAAATCAAAGAAAAGTTAAATTATAACGGCTATATACATGTTTACAATTGTCTGTGACGCCGTTATTCTTTGCCCTCAATTGTGTTTTACTTTGATTCTATTTTATTTTATTTGATTTTTTTTACAAATAATCACTGTCTGTGTTAATTCAAATCTTGTACAAGTTCTGCATAGTTGGACAAGTTCTTGTACAATAATTGAATTTGCACAATTTCGACTATTCGTCAAGATTCTATGAAACAGAGATCACCAACCCTATATTCGCGGATACCATGATTGTCTCTTATGAACCCATTGTGGTTTGCCCCGTCACCCATTTCTTGATAAAATGTTACAATCTGAAAAAAATCATGTTTTTTTAAATTTTAACCAACTATAAATTTTCGAATGTGCTCCAATGTACAAAAAGGTTGGGAACCCCTGCAGTGTACAGTTTTGTATTTATTTAGCACGATAGAACAAATTGAACTAACCTAAAATTAATAATACAGTATGATGCCACAAAATAGGTACATAGGAAAAAGTATCGGCACCACCAACTCTCATAACGTTCACATGCGGTTAGAACGAGATAAAAAGAAACTGGACAGTCTTAAATGCAGTTGTTGACTGATCCCTAGTTCAATTTTATCCCACTTTCCCAGATGAAAATTCTATCTTGGAAAATGTTTCATAGTTTGTTTTCTTGAATATTTTCTATCTTTGTCAGAAGCATCAAGAGCATTACAAGATGCACTTCCAGATAACTGAATCAAGACAAAGATCGAAATACATTCCATAAGATAACACAAGTGAAAGATATGAGGGTGGGAGCCCATTTATTTGTAGCATACTGTATACAGGATAATTCCTACTAGTTAAAGATGAAGCAACAGATTTTCCGGTATTGGATTGTATCGAAGGGATGATTGCGCCGCCATCTCCTAGAGGTCTTTCTGGAAGAAAAATACACAGGTCGAGAACTAAGTCACCGTGGAGACACGCCCACATCATCAACTCGTGCGCCGTGGATAGTCAGATCTAACGACATGTCAACTCTATGTGAAACCTCCTCCGACTAACCGGACATCGGCAAAAGTCGGGCATGTTACCAGCCTGTGTATTTTTGATCCAGAAAGACCTTTAGTAATGAACGAAATCGATTGCAGTGGCGGCGCAATCCTACTCCGGGATTAAGCACCAACTGGACAGTATCAGCGCAATGGTCCTTCCGACTTAGGGCGGTTCGGGTAATATCCCATACCCAGACTTTAGTTGTTCTAGAGTCGGTCTTGCGTATATTTGACCGATAAAGTTGATCAAGCGGAAACTTTGAAGATGATGGTAGAGTCGAGAATTGGATATTTTCAGGATGGAAAAATTGTATAGTGATTTCTGTTTTAAATATATCTATATCTAATCGTAAATATTATTGTTAATAAAAATTGTGTTTCGGTTGAATGTCAGAAAAAGAACTGTAAACAAAATAAATCAATAAAAAAAAATACTGCAAAAGACAGTCTCTAGCAACAGACGAATTAAACGATTATCGCGTTTTAATGGTGAAAAGAATTTATTTTTTTTCTTCTGTCTTTGGTAATAATTGTTGTTATTTTTTTCAAAACAAATTTGTTATAATAAGTATACTTTTAGATAATTTAGTTGTTTATTTTTCTGTATGAATTGTTTAAACAATTATTATTAAACAATTTGAATAATTAGTTTTTATGAAATTAAGGTTATTTTTTTCGTTATATGGTAATTAATGGAGATTTCCTGTTAGACTCTGTCTAATTGGATTTGTTTTCTATTTCTTTTCATCAAAAACTATTCCGTTGTTTTTAGCAATTTTTGGTGAAATCTTTCCTTTTTATCCAAAAATATTTTTCAAATATTTGAAAAAAAAAACAAAAAGAAGAAGAAGTTTCTTGTTTATTGTTGGTATTCACCTATAAATCTTCATCTACAAAAACAAATCAACTATAAATAGGGAAGCTTATGCTAGATGCCCATTCGAGCGCACATACGCGCGCAAATACGAACAACAGCAATAGTTATTACTGTTGCTGACTCATCACTCACTGGATAACGATAACAAACAAACCGATGATATAAGTTGCATTTTTTAATAATTAATCTTATCATCTGTGTGCTACGTTAAAAAAAAAACATTATTTTAGCTTAAAATAGCGGAAGACTTTCCTATCCAAGGCCGGCAAAGTTATTGCGTCACATTGGTACTAACAACACTAATACAAAACGATTGTTGTTATGCTAACAACGGCCACAATTTGTTCGAATTATTAGTTTTGCATATAAAATTGAACACAAATCGTTGTTGCTCTACTTATTATGCCCACTTTCACCGTAATTTCTACAATTGATGTTTTAGTGTTAATTATTATAAATATCAGTGTGTTACTACCTTAACAATCGTTTAATCTAACTGAATCTTAAGAAACTTCATACAAGTGAGAGAAAATCTCTTCAGATGTTGATTATTTATTACTGCCAACACAATAAAAAAAAAAAAAAAACAAAATCAACCCCGACTACTTATATACAAGTGTATTGAACGGAAGTCTCTTGTTGTTAGATTATTAACGTGTCTAAAAATAAGGTGAAAATTCCTTTGAAAACTAATTCGCCATGTAAAAATAGATAGGAAATCCCTCTATAAATCTACAATACGTATAATAGAGCACTATAGGTTGTCTGCTTTATAATGTACTGATGTGGGCGGTTGTACATGTTTTGTCCGATGTAGCGCAGCCAAAGGAGTTCAACTTTTACACATGATATTCAGTGGTGTTCTTTTGCATGTGTTTTTTAGCTTAAATCGCCGGGGCGCCCAGATTGTCTCGTTAAATATTTTGAGTGCACTTTCATGCATTTTTAGTAATCTACGTCAAGAGCGAGGCTGGGCCCCGGTAAAATTCTTTCTGGAACCGCAGTACAATTCTTCCACAAGCCACCAAAATTGACGTTTCGTTATAATTACAATAATGTCGAAGTCCGGACCTCGGTAATTTATACCGACTGTACCTTCCTATTGTCGGGCTTGACTCTGACAGCTGTTTGACGTACTCCGGTCGTGCTGTGTTTGAGAATCCAGAGCAATAAAGAAACATAAACTCTAAGAAATGACAATTTGTAGAATTGCGAGTTTAATTTTGACGCTTTCAAATTTCGCCGAAAAACATTGTGGTCTCATACACCATCCAAAGACCAGGAGCGTAAAGGAATGACGTGCTGTCCTTTTAGTAACCACAAAATAATGTGCCGATCAGGGACCATAAGACGGACCCAAATATTCAAAACTATATACATATCGATTGGTCCAGCTGTGTAAAAATATGTCCATCCGAAAAAAGAGACAGAATAAATGTTGCGCAATTTCGATTTCATTTTAACAGACATAACCTAAAATACTGTTTGTAAGGTGGGGGAGAAAGATAATCCGAAACAAACGAATGTGGTGGTCATGCGCAAACAGAAATAAATGAATGTCGTTGTATTCGCTTGTGTTCCAACATATACGAACACGAACGAATTGTTTCTTTTGAAATACCGACAATTAGCGAATCAACACGTCCCAATTTTATGAAAGTTCGTCACTACATGCACAAACGCCTACCTCAGTACATAATACTGGGGACTATTGCAATAAAGTTCCCCGTCTCTTTCATTTTAATGTTTTTTTTTTGCACTTTTAACAACAATTTCCCAAAAAACCAACCATCTAAGGTGAACTACATATTGTCATTGTCAATTTACGTGTAATCAACAATCGTTGACTGCTGTACGACCTCTCTCTCTCTCTCTCTCGTCGTGTGTGAATATATTTGAAACCGAGCGATTTTCCAATTTTTCCTTGAACGAACAATTGTAAAAAAATGAAAATAAAAAAAAAACGTAGAGCAGTGGGGAAAGTTACAAGAAACAATAAAATTCTTGTTAAAGATGTCGTCAATATTGATGTGACATGAATAATATTTGAGAAAACGAAAAATCAATGAAGAAGAACACGACAACAACGTAGTAGTAGTCAGTAGTGGAGAGGAAATTAAAGGAAATGAAGTTGTTGTACAATAGCATGACCGGATGTCCGGGGAAAATCAGCGGTTCACAAACAACAAACACGTGTAACATTAAGCCGATTATTATTATTATTATTAATTCTATATAAATTACATTTATGAAGCGAAACAACACACACACACACAAAACAATTATACATATATTTTGGTAGATAATAATTTTGCAATTGATAATTATAATTGATGGTGTCATAGTGAGAGAAGGGGGGCTGATTTGATAATAATTTTGTTTATAAATTTGGACTTTTAAAATATTGAATGGAAAAAAAAACATATATTGAAAATTTAACGCATTTTACAAATCAAAGGCTAGTAACCTATTCTTGACCTTTGTTTTTAAATTGATAAATATGTCATCGTATCTATTCTAAAAACAACAACAACAAAAAAAAATTGATTAAAATTTAATTGATTATTTTACAAACAAAAAGTACGCCTTTAAAACATGAAAC
>JAZBGY010002535.1:0-10116 GCA_037414755.1 Lydus trimaculatus
TACGCAAGCATATACACGCACAAAATAGACCGTAAAATCACTTCCGCTGGAAAAAATGGTTTGGCAAGATTAATCACCCAGTGTAAATCATAATTCACTGTACTTATATACAATAATAAATATAACGTAGAATAATATATGTTATATGTAAATAAGTATATAAATAAAAAAAACTTTGAATATTGAGTTTGATTTCACAATATGATACTTTCGACCTTGAAATTACCCTATGAAATATGACACAATTGACCATGAAACAAAGAGGACGTTGATCCTTAACCTTGAACATGACACTCATGAAACATGATACATTTTACCTTGAAACAACGGAAGAGTCAATGTCCGAGTCAATGTCCCCTGACCTAGAACACTACACCTATGGAATATGATGCTTCTAACCTTGAAATACAGATGTCAGTGTCCGTTTACCTTGAACATAACACTTATGAAATACGATACATCTAACCTTGAAATAGAGGGGTCAACAACCCTTGACCTTGAACATAACACCAGTGAAATATGATACATTTGACCTCGGAATGAAAAGGACGATGACCTTTGACCTTGAACACGACCCATGAAATATGATGCCCCTAACCTTGAAATACAGGGGTCAATGCCCCTCACCTTGAACATGACACTTATGAAATACGATACATCTAACCTTGAAACAGAGGGGTCAACAACCCCTGACCTTGAACACAGCACCTATGAAATATGGTACATTTGACCTCGAAATGAAAAGGTCAGTGGACTTTGACCTTGAACATGACACTCATGAAATACGATACATCTAACCTTGAAACAGAGGGGTCAACAACCCCTGACCTTGAGCATGGCACTCATGAAATATGATACATTTGACCTCGAAATGAAGCGGGCCGCGACCCTTGACCTTGAACATGACACCGTTGAAATATGGTACATCTAACCTTGAGACACTGAGGTCAGCGACCTCTGACCTTGGACATGACATTGGTGAAATATGATACATTCGACCTTGAAATCTAGAGGTCAGAGGGGTCATCGACCCCTTGACCTTGAACATGGCCCAGTGAAATATGATACATTTGACCTTGAAATCTAGAGGTCAAAGAAGTCATCGACCCCTTGACCTTGAACATGACACCAGTGAAATATGATACATTCGACCTTGAAATCTAGAGGTCAATCACCCCCACTCCCAGCGCATCCACCAAAATTCAAAAATTCAAATTTTCCCGCCAAAAGTGGGTTAGGATCGGCACCTATATACTACTGGAATGGTCACTGTAAATGAGGGTACAATCCCCACGTTTCAAGTTGCTAGCAGAAAATCACATGTCGATATTACGGCCGTCAGTGAAAATCTACTAATATATGACAGAGAATGGAAAGTGCTCACTAATTGCGAGGTGATGAGCGATCACAATCTTATCTACTTTCAGATTAATATGCAACGATATGGAAACTCAACTCGTCCTAAAACAAGATTTGTTAATGGTAAAATTAATAGTAAGAAATTACAAGAAATTCTTGACCAATTACGTGATGAAGACTGCTGCAAAAGTGTAACTGAAACAATTGAATATGTTAAGCAATTACATGAGAGAGTTGTAACAAAAATTAAACTTACTGATATGGCTTTGTCATGCCATACTGGTGGAATGCTGAAATCACAGAGAAAAGACAAAGAACAATAAAATAAAGAAGACAATACTTACGAAGTTGTGCTGATAGAAGAGTACACGAAGTAATTAGATTTGAAAACGAGAAAAATTATAAAGAATCACGTAAAGAATTAAGAAAATTAATACAAACCTCCAAAGCAAGATGCTGGAAAGATTTAGTTGATTCAGTCGAGAATGATCTGTGGGGTGATGGTTATAAAATTGTAAAGAAATCATTAAAAATTATGACAAATAGAACTCAACTTACGATCCAAGAGAAACGTGATATGGTGAAGAAATTATTCCCACTACATCCACTGATATGTTGGCCGTTCAGATCTGATGATGATAATGATCAAGAGCAGTTCACTCTAGAAGAGCTTCAAACAGCAGCTGCAAAGTTGAAAATAAATAAAGCCCCCGGTCCAGATGCAGTGACATCTGAAACATTGAAAGTGATTTGTAAAACAAAACCAATATTACTGTTGAATACTTACAACATGGTAGTGGAAAGTAAGACTATACCAGACGAATGGAAGATTGCTAATATCGTGTTTATCGAAAAGCCACAAAAATCCGCAGAAGATCCAAAGTCGTACCGCCCAATCTGCCTGCTAAACACCATGGGCAAGTTGTTAGAATCACTCATATTGAATCGGCTTCAAAATGAATTGGATGAAAAGTCATCATTATCCAATAGTCAATTTGGTTTCCGCAAGGGTAAAAGCACAATTGATGCAATGAAGAAGCTAGTAGAGCTGGTGAAATACTATGATCGACCATCCAAAAGACACTGGTGTGTTTTGATATCCTTGGACGTACGAAATGCCTTTAATTCTGCGTCATGGAGATTGATTGTGGGTAAATTAACAAGAATTGGAGTGAGTATTTGTCTTATCAAGTTGATTGAAAATTACTTTACTGCTAGAAAGATAAGGATAAGTAGAAATAAAACAATTGATATAACCTCGGGTGTGCCACAGGGTTCGGTGCTTGGACCGACCCTGTGGAACATTTTGTATGATGACGTCTTGAGATTGCAGGTTCCAGATGGTGTCCATATGTTGGCTTATGCCGATGATTTGGCAGTGCTGGTAACTGGAACAACAGAACAAGATACGGTCAGTAAAGCCAACAAAACATTAAAAATGATAAATGAATGGATGGTTGGAAATAAATTGGAACTGGCCCCGGAAAAAACCGATGCTGTTGTGTTGAAAATGTGTCGAAGACCGAAAACATAGTTTGAATTTAAGATCGATGATACGGTGATAAAACCCAAGAAGTTTATCAAATATCTGGGTGTATGGTTTGATGAACCATTTACATTTGGTTACCATATTAAACAAGTGGTAGAAAAGGCAAACAAGACATTGGGTGCCATAAGCAAGTTGATGCCAAATATGTCAGGCCCAAGTGATGGGAAACGGCGTATTCTTTATTCCGTTGTAAAATCCATCGTATTATATGCAGCACCTATCTGGGGAGACGTGATTCGTATTAAGTTATATAAAAATCTACTTACGTCATTACAGAGAAAGGCAGCCATCCGGGTAGGAAGACTGTACCGCACAACATCAGCGGAGGCCAGTGATGTCATCGCCAGGATGGTGCCAATTGATTTAGTAATAATGGAACGAACTGAAATTGAAAAAAGCGACAAAACGCCATTGAAAGAATATAACAACTTACCATAGAGAAATGGATTGACAAATACAACAGACCTGACAACAACAATGGTCAATGGACGAGATCGTTGGTAATAAATTTGAATTCATGGTTAGACAGGCGTCATGGTGAAATTAACTTCTATATTGCTCAGTTTTTAAGTGGTCATGGCTCTTTTGAAGCTTACCTTCATAGAATTAATAAAAGACGTGATGATAATTGTATTCATTGTTATAATGTCAGAGGGGATGCTTGCCATACTTTCTTTGTGTAGAACAAAATAATGTTATAGATATAATGTTGGAAAATAATAGTAAATGGTTTTTGGTGGCCCGCTACATTGAGAAAATTGTTAAAAAGAAGATGGAAGATGAACAACAACTATAAGTTCGAACACCTAATCTCCTGCATAACATCGCAGTAGGACGGGTGACGTAGAACAAAGAAAATAAGTGAAAAAAAATGGTCAAAATGGTCATGTCAAACACCACTACCGAAGAAAGTGATAAACAGTTCTGGTAGTGGTGGTTTCAGCGGGGTCACTTGACCAGGTTAGCTGAATGCGCCGGCAACACCCCATTAAAAAAAAAAAAGGGTCAGATCAGGTCTACGGCATGCAGGGGTCCAAAGGACAGTGATGCGCAATATAGACTCTCTGGTATGGTTTTTTAGAGCCCTAGCCTCTCACTGTCTATAACCTATCCTCACCTTCACGTGGTGGACCCTGTTAACCCGAGCAACCCTGCTGGAGACCGGGTAACCAACCCCGGTGGAAGGTAGTGTCGGGGAACAAACGAGGAAGGGAAAATTGCTATGGAGATGGACAATGATCTGTGTAAGGATGGACTGGATATGATAAAGTTGTGATGACGATATGGCTGTGGATATGGACTCCTTGTGTTCGGGAGAAAAACGCACACAAAAATTAATATGGAGACGTTTTTAAAAACAAAAATACCCCAGGGGGTAGGACGGGACGTCCAGAATCCCCCCCATGAAGATGGAACATCATCATGCTGCCCCGCGGATTCTGGAGGGGGGGCATAAACGCGTCGAATAGAGAGATAATCAAAGAAGTGTTTTGTCTGATTTAGGTGGAGTGAAAGCAGTTGAAAAGAAAAGAAGACTTATTTCTGACACAGAAACAACTGATGGCGAAGAACAACAGAGTCTATTAATCGAAGATAGTGAGTATATTGCAGAGGATGACGAATACGACAATGAAAGTGAGTTTCAAACCGTCAAAAATTCGAAACGGAGGAAGTGAAAAACCATGTTAAGCACCAGTGATGAAGGTGATACTACTATTGATCTGATAGAAATCATCAAAGAATTGAAATCCAAAAGCAGTTTCCTGGTAGAGTACTGTCAAGAAAGACCTACTGTACACAAGGAGATAAAACGAGCGGCCTTGGAGTTTGATGAATTAACTGCAAAATTACATAAATATACAGCATCACCTCACCCAAGAACGAGAAGTAAAGAACAAACTGCAACCGATAAACCAGAAATGAAAAATATATCATGTCAAACACACCCTTGCGAAGTGATTCCGAAATTATTAGATATTAGACCGATGAAAGTGCAAAGTTATGGTGAATTAAAAAATATAATAAATATCAATTGGACTAAAGAAAGTTACACAACAACAAAGTTGAAAATAAGTAACCCCTTAATAGAAAGTCACGACAATACAATATATTTTGTAGATATGGATAAAAATAAATATACAAACTGGCAGAAGAAAATATTTGCAAAATACCCAGATCTGGAGGATACTGAGTATATTGAAAAGTCATGGGGAGGGATCAGTCATATAGAGCAAATAGCCAAGTACAAAGACGCAGAAAAGTCAACAAAAACCAAACAAAGAAATGTAATAGTCTTACACCACGATCCAGGGAAACTAAATGAAGAAATGATATACAATATGATGATGGACGTTAAAGAAATGATAACTGGATTTGAAAAAAAGGATGCGACAATTGCAATGCCACAAGGCATAAGCACTGTAGCAATGAGGAAAATATGGGAGATAATTTTTCGAGAACTAGATAATGCAAATATAATCTGTGCAACGCAAAAAGCGATAGTTTCCGATAAAAGAGAGAGACCACGAAGAGATCGTGGCGAAGCAATTATGATCGAGAGAGGAGGGGAGAACAGTTATGCTGACATCCTCAAAAACCTCAAGGCAAAATTGAAAGATGAAAACTTGGTTCGCCAAGTGAATGGGGTAAGAAACACTCCCAAGGGAAATCTGTTGATAAAAATTAACAAGGGAGCAGACACAGTTAAGAAAGAAATAGTGAATATGATGAAGGAAAAGAGAGTACATATTCTGGGTGCAGCGCGCACCAAAATTATCCAAATTAGAGATATTGATGAAATAGCAACGGAGAGTGAAGTGAGACATGCACTACTAACTACAGGCTTGATTGCAAATAAAGAAACATTTGAAATTAAAAATATAAGACCGTTAAATAACGGTAATAAAATGGCAGTAATAATGGTCGAAGAAAATGATGCCAATAAACTAATAAATGAGGGTCGTGTAAGAGTAGGACTAACTATGTGCAGAATACAGGAAAGACTAGACCTGTTAAAATGTTATAAATGTTGGATGTACGGCCATAGAGCCGCAGAATGTAAAAATGAAGACCGGAGTAATCACTGTCAGCGATGTGGTAAAAACGACCACAAGAAGCCTGATTGTAGATATGAGATGAATTGCCCACTGTGTAAACAGGAGGGACATGAAGCAGGTAGCGGCAGCTGCAGGATAGTTAGACAGGCCCTATCTAGGGCTAGAATGAATAAAAAACAAGATTTGCAACAATATGGTAACTACGCGTATGGCTAAAAGATATCAGTTGGAATTTCATCAATCTGTGATACATTTTTATGGAGAAATATTTATTTATATAGTTGTTCATGGTTTTATAGTTTTATTCAATTATGTTGTAATGGATGTGAAAATCGACCGTGATATAATTTTATTGATATTTGAGGCTGTGATATTTTATTATGGAGATATTTACTTATATAGTTGTTTATGGTTTTATAGTTTTATATTTATTCATATGTATCTATCTATTTATTTTGCTGACCTGTGATATGTTGGCTGTGATATATTGGATACTTAGAACGATATTATTTGTACATATTTATTTATTTATTTTAAACTATGGCTCTAAAATTCATTCAAATAAACACGAATAGAAGTGCTCCAGCAATGGATTTAACATATGCGATAGCAGCGAGAAAGAATGCAGATATAGTCTTACTGTCAGAACCGAATATTAAGACAGTTAAGAATAATAATAAATGGTTGAATGATGGAAGAGTGGACGCATCCATTTAGTTGAGAAACGACAAATTGAATATGTTGACGTATGGATATATAAACGAGGCTGTGTGGATTGGATTTTGAGAAATTGGTTGTATTCTCTTGTTATATATCTCTAAATATTGGAATTACGGAATATGAAACTTACTTATCCAGTTTGTCAAACGAACTGGTAAAGTGGAATAAATTAATTGTTTTAGGTGGAGATCTAAATGCTAAGTCCACTGAATGGGGTTCAGTATATACCGATACCAGGGGGGAACGTCTTGCAGAACTGCTTGCCCAGTTTAACATGATTACAATAAATATGGGTAATAAACCAACTTATGAAAGCTGGGGAGTATCCTCAATAACAGCGGTATCAGAAAATATAATCAATGAACGAATCAAATGGAAAGCTCTAAGCAATGAAAGCATGAGCGACCACAATCAAATTTATTTTGAATTATATATAGACGGTATGCTTAATTCGAATCGTTGTAATGATTACAGGATCACTTATGGCAAAATAGATGTAGCAAAAGTTAAAGAATATATTAATGAACAACAAAATCGAACAAACTGCCATAATAGACAAGAATTAATAGATTTTATAAAAAATTGCTACACAGAGACGACACCAAGATTCACAATACGACACAAAAAACAGATGCCATACTGGTGGATCAACGAAATTAACCAACAAAGAAAAATAAAAAACCATGCAAAACGAACCCTAACTTGGTTAGAAGATACAGAGTAAATGATAGTGACAATCCAAATGTTATTCAACAGCGAGAAATCTATAAACAAGAACGAAAGAATCTTCGGAAAATGATTACACAATCGAAGCATCAATGTTGGAAAGAGTTGTTGAATTCTGTTGAGAATGATATATTTGGTGATGGATATAAAATAATAATGAAAGCGGTAAAACCCAAACAAAATAACCCCATTTTGTCGCTGAGGGAAAAAACACAAATCGTCAATACACTGTTCCCGGCGCATCCGCCAATACACTGGGTGTTTTATGATATTGATGATGATAATATTAAAGACTTCGATAATGAAGAATTAATAGCTGCCGTATCAAAACTAAAAAATAACAAAGCTCCGGGCATAGATGGATGTCCAGAGGAGCTATTAAAAGTCATTGCTCAAATCGCCCCTGACCTACTACTCCGAGTGTATAATGATTGCTTACATAAGTTTGACATACCGACTGAATGGAAGATATCCAAAATTGTTTTTATTCCGAAACCAAAAAAGAATCCAGCTGATAAGGTCACCTACAGGCCTATTTGTTTATTAAATACAATTGGTAAATTGTTTGAACAGTTGATACTGAATCGTTTAGTGTTGGAGTTGGATGAGAAAGCTCCCCTCTCGCCTTCGCAATATGGTTTTATAAAAAACAGAAGCACAGTACAAGTAGTTTGTAAAATGGTTGATATGATTAAAAAGCGAAATTATAGCCGATATCGCAAATGGGCGGCTTTGATATCGTTGGACGTAAAAAACGCTTCTAACTGTGCATCTTGGCGAATTATTGTTGAAGAGTTGGAACAAAGAAAGATTAGTATGTATTTAATTAATTTAATCAAAGCATATTTTTTAGACCGTGGTATACAATTAAAAAATGGAAATAATATCAAAATCACAGCCGGTGTTCCACAGGGTTCGGTTCTTGGACCAACTCTGTGGAACATTTTATATGATGGTGTCTTACGACTGCGAACTGACGATATATGTAGTAATGATCGTGATGAAATATACTTATTTGCATATGCAGATGATTTAGCTGTTCTTGCATTTTCTGAAAAAGAAAATTGTTTAATGGAAATCGTCAATAAGACATTAAAGAGAATTAATACCTGGATGATAGAGCATGAACTTAGCTTAGCACCTGAGAAAACTGAAGCTGTCTTCTTGCGACAAGGTCGACGTACTAAAACGAAAATTAAATTTAAGTTGAATAATATCATTATAGAACCTAGTAAATGAATTTAATATTTAGGAATATGGTTAGACGACCAACTAACGTTCGGTGTACATATTATGAAGACAACTGAGAAGATGAACAGAACATCAAATGCTGTTATGAAGTTGATGCCCAACATCGCCGGCCCATCAGAGAATAAACGTATAATTCTGTATGCTGTAACCAAGTCTATCATGTTGTATGGGTCCCCTGTGTGGTATGAAGTCCTGAGAATAAAAAAAAAATAAACAAAAACTTATCTCGGCACAGAGAAGGGTGGCTCTCCGTGTGGGGAGACTGTATCGAACCATATCCTCGGATGCAGCAGATGTGATTGCAGGCATTCTCCCGATTTGTCTGCAAATAGAACAAAATAGATTAATTTATGAATCAGATCGTACAACCGAAGTGATAAAAACAATTAAATTTGATATGTTACAGAAATGGCAGCAGGAATGGACAAACAACGTTGAAAAAGGTCAATGGACCAAAACATTAATAAAAAATGTGATACATTGGTATAATAGACCCCATGGGGACTTGAATTACTATTTATGTCAATTCTTGTCGGGACATGGTTGTTTCGAGTCATATCTGCATCGCATTGGTAAAATTGAAGACGATACATGTTGGTACTGTGATGTTGGTCTCGTAGGTGATGCAAGACATGCAATTTTTGAATGCAGTCGATTTGTTGGAAAAAAACTGGAGTTGGAAATATAGCTCCAGGAAACAATTTCAGAAAACAATATAATCGATAAAATGCTAGAAGAACGTCAAAACTGGCTGATTATAGATAGATACGTACAGTACGTAATGAAAACAAGATGTGATGAAGAACGGTCAAGAGAGACAAATATGGTTAACAATCCGAACTCCTAATCCTTATCGATAAGGGAAGGGAGATGTAGGATAGAATTGTACTTTTGTTTTATGGATTGGAAAATTTAAAAATTAAGATCATGGTAACTCCGTCTGCTGAGCCAAGTGCTACGTGTGCCGAGTGGTTGGGCACAGGGCGGACTCTAGAGGCAGCCCTGAGTACAAAATATGGAGAAAAGCCGTAGAATGCGCTGCACAAAATACAAATATTACCGTCGATATTAACAGTAACACAAACCAACAGAAGACACAAAGACGAGAAAACAACACTGGGGTGGTATGTGTGACTCCAACAAACAAGGATAAAGGTCTGGACTGGAAATAGTGAACGCTGACTTATAAGTCAAATTATTTTACGATATAGTTCAACAAAGAATTTTGCCTACTGTAATTTCTTACAATAGCGAGCGGATAATTTACAACTACCAGATGTAGAGAAAGACCTTTTTCCCTAAACAGGTAGAGCTGTAGAAGGATAGCCATTTCTTATTATTATAGTTATTTTTAATAAGAATTTTAAATGGAGAAAGCTAATATAAACAAAAGAAAAAATACTTATAAATATGAACGGAAACTAATTTTATTAAAATTGCCTATTCAGCCATTCT
>JAZBGY010002536.1:0-10109 GCA_037414755.1 Lydus trimaculatus
TGAATCCAGAAAATAATCATTTTGGAAATGGTCCATTACTTAATACGAATCGTATTCGTAATAATAACAATAATAATAACAATCAAAATCCATTATTTAATGTTAGAGATCGTTTATTTCACACGTTATTTTTTCGTGCCGCCTTAGCATATGCACGTAGTTTCCCCAAACCAATACGACGTATAATTGAATTTATTATATTATTAAAAGCGATTGGTGCATTTTTCGTATTAGTTTATATACATATTGCATTCTCTAAAACACCAACAACATGTTTACAACATGTTAAAGATACATGGCCACGTGATGGTATATTAAGGGTAGAAATTGTACGTAATATTGATAAAAATAATTATAATATTGAACAAAGTTATGCTAAAGAAGAGAAATTGAAAATGGAGAAAGTTGATGATCTAACTAGTGTATTAGGTTTATTATCAAGAGATGGTTTTGTTAATATTGAACCATCTGCTGTTGAAGAGAATGGTAGAGAAACTGAACCATTACAACATTCAAACTATCAAAGTAATTTCTATTTTATATACAGGGTTGGTGGCTCAAGTGTCGCAGTGATTCGAGATATGCATGTGTAGCATGACTGCTCCAAGGTACTACTGAGGTGTCACCGTATACGTTCTTAAAACTTTTATTTCTGTCCTTTCTCTACAAATTGTTCGATCTCGAATCATTGCAACACTTGAGCCACCAATCCTGTATTTTGATTGATTTGTGTTTTTTTTTTTTAATAAATATCTTTAAGGTTACAACAATAGTGATAATATATCTGGAATTGGTTTAAATCAATCTATTAATCAAATATCATCAACAGTATGGGATGGTCCGAAATCATTAACACCATCATCATTGGTAACATCATTAGAAGTAACTGTTACACCAAATGATAGTTCAACAATCAATCTATATGAAAATAATAGTGAAACTACTTTAATTTCAACAGATCATGAATCAAATCCGAATATTGTTGAAGATGATGATAAAAAGAATGATTATCAAAATAAAAATGCAGGTAATGTATAAAGTTGGCCGGAAAGTTCGTATCGATCTATCCAGAACTTTTGTCTCGCAGCTCTAAACTTTAAATTGCCCCATTTACTATGGCAAAAGAGCAACGAGTGTCTGAAATCAATCTAGTTTTCTTCAATTGTCAAAAATGTACAAAACCAACACAAACACTTATATCAAAATAATTTTTTTCTTTGAAAATGTGTAATTCAAACATGTCTTGTCTGTTTACTGAGAATCGCTACGATTTTTCCGGACAATCCAATATACAGGATTGGTGGCTCAAGTGTTGCAGTGATTCGAGATTTGCATTTTGTAGAAAAGGGACAGAAATAAAAGTTTTAAGAACGTATACGGTGACACCTCAGTAGTACCTTGAGGCAGTCAAAAACGTTCTTAAAACTTATTTCTGTCCCTTTTCTACAACATGCAGAATCACTGCGACACTTGAGCCACCAACCCTGTATTTGGAAAAATCCAATAAACTGGAAAATGTTGATTTTTCTTATAAAAAATAATTGTAGATTGGTCTGATGATGAGTATATCGTTGAATATTCACTTGAATATGGTTTTTTACGTTTATCACCATTGACAAGGGCACGTTTAAAGATACCAGTACAGATTGTTACATTAGATCCGGGTAAAGATGAATGTTTTGGTGATGCATTTAGTCGTTTAGTATTAGATGAATTTTTGGGTTATGATGATTTATTAATGGCATCAATTAAAACATTAGCAGAACAAGAGGATAATAAAGGCTATTTAAGGTGGATTATTTTTTTAATATTAAACAAAAAAGTTGAATTGTATAATTTTTATGTTTTAAAATTTTAGAAATGTTGTTACCGGGGAACATTATAGATTTGTTAGTATGTGGATGGCGAGAACATCCTATTTTGCGGCATTCTTTATTATGATTGTGTTTGTAAGTATTTTTACGATAATTATTGCAAATTAAGTCCTACACTAATTGATAGATTTATGCTTCTATTAAAAAATTTCCATTGATCTCTCATTGTTTAGTAAAAGGAACCAAAGGTAGGCAACCTCTTATACACCAACAGTATATTAAATCTTGTAAAATAAAAAATTACGAATAAAGTAGTGATTTTTTGCGCTAAGTAATGTCGACGAGACGAGTACAATAGTTAATCATAAATTATGCACATTATTACCGAAAAAAGCACAAACACATACTTAAAAGTTGTGTTGTCAATGGGGGCAGGTTGCGTGTATTTAATCACGTATAAGGAACACTGATCGACCTACAGATCTCAAATGGAATTTTTTTGCTCAACCCACCCGTTTAAGTATATTTGTAAAGTGTACTGATCCAAGAATGACTTCATAACATTGATTTTAACATTTAGTAATGAATTTCATTCGTTGTTTTTATACCTTTTGCTTGAATATTGAGTTTCTTATCAATGAAAAATTGTTTGTTTTTTTTTTTTAAATATATTATCGAGTGATTTGATTGGATAATCTTGTTATGATGTAACAAAATAAAGTAAAACTCGCTTATAATGATCATGGATATAAATGTACGGTTAAAGTGTACACAATTTTTAAAATGAAAGTTTAAACTTTGCTAATCTTTTCATTAGCTTTATTGCGAAATAGCTTTACGGATATAACAAATAAAAGTCTCTAGAAACAATTGTTTAACAGCATTTTAAGTACAAAAAAAAGAGTAAAATTTCCCATCAAATTTTCTCTCTAACGATTTAAATTTGTAATTAATGGTTTGGAAAATATTACGTGTACGAATAAGTTTTAAGCGTTTTTTTTGTTTTGGTTCTAAACACATAAATCTAATTTAAAATTCCAACATTTCCCGACACTTTTGTTCTTTAGTAATAATTTAGTTGACGAAACTAAACAAATAATCCGAAAATTTGTATTTTGAAAATGTTAAGGAGAAGACGGTTTATTCGTCACTATACATGAGTTTTATCAAGGACAAGCGGTATACAAGCGTGTGCTTCAATGTGTTTTGTTTTCGGAGGTAATGTTGGATCTAAAAGTTCGTGAAGGTAGTGCTGCCACTACGAAGTCAGGCCTAACACAAGAACCCAATAAACTGTCTCTAATTGTTTACGGGTAATGCTGAAAATCTATTGGGGAGGAAATTGCGTCTCACGCGAATTGAGTCGGAAGAATAATGATGACCGTTTTATAAAATGTGTGAACGTGTACAACAGAAGGCTTTTCCTGGGGAAAATGTTGACGAAAAATGGATTCACTTCGACACTTCGAAGTGAAGAAAACATGCGGTAGATCTTGGTGAAGCAACAAAATCTCAGTAAAGCGCAGTGTTCACTTCAGGAAGGTCATGTGTATCTAGCGGTACATGAAGCGTGTGCTGTGTTATGAATTTTTGAAGCTAACCAACAGTGCCGTAGCTACTACTCTAAGCGCCTATGGCTCAAGAAATAAAAGGCGCCTTTGTAGGGAACAAAAAGGATAAAACAGAAAAAAAAATGCAATTTTTTTGCACTTTTTATTGTTTGTCACATTTCAAATAAATTAACATTGCTACAATAGTGTAGTGATTCCTTAGATTCGGCGCTTATTTCAAGTGACGCCTATGGCCGTGGCCACCTTCGCCATACCCTCGCTACGGCACTGCTAACGACTACGAGGTGGAAACTTGCGATTTTGATGAGTTTTGGTTTATAGATAGAGAACCTCATTTTAAGGGACAGTAGTTTGCCGTTCGTGCCCGTTCTTCAGTTTAAGGAAAAGATGGTGGGAGTTTACCGTGCAAAATCAGTTTTTCCCAAATATGTCGAAAACGGCTTATATGCTGCATAAATCAACTTTCAATGGCTTATCTGACAATGAGCGTAAAGTTATAAGTAATTTTTTTGATTTTTTACTCTTTTTCTACCCTATGGCCAAGTTTATAAATTTGGAATTTTGCGTACAAACCGCAAATTGAGAATTGCAAGTCACTTGTTTTTGGATTTTTTAATATATTTCATAATTAGAGGTGGAATACGTGTTTAGGGATTGATTTTCTCTATATGTATACGCAAAAATCATGAAAATCATCAATTGATGTTATTGAACGAAGAAATTGGTTGAAAACGTTCATTTACTGCCAAAGAATTCCATCCGATGAAATAGTTTTATGACGACGCCAGGACTTATGCAGGGTCGGCGCTAGGATTTATGCCGCGCTGGGCAAGAAATAAATGGATGTTTAGACTAAGTCTTGGGCCTATAAACCTTTGTAACACCCACACATTAGCTAAATAGATTTAAAAAAAAAACCGAAAGTTTATAAAATAAGATTATATTCCAAAATTTCTGCATAAATCTTTGTCAGAAATTTTGCCGCCTCTTATCGTTTGCCGCCCTGGGCAAATGCCCGATTTGTCCATACGGTATCGCCGGCCCTGGACTTATGTAGCTGTATCGTTTATAGAAACGTTATTGACCCTTAGTTAGGAAGTTCTGAAGTATCCGGCGTATAGGTTTGACATTACTCCTTCCAACTATCGTTTCTTTCGATTAATGCAAAGTGTTTTGTCTGATGTAGATTTTGAAATATTTGAAGAAGTGCAAAATCACATCAAAAGACGGATTTTCTTCTGCTGCAAGATTTCGCATACTTGACAAAGGAGCATATTTTAGTGATTGAACGTGTTGTCGTTTTGCCACAAATAAATGTTAATTTTTGGAAAATAACGCTTTCAAATTTATTTCTACACTTGAAAAATGAGTGAATTTTTCAAAATTCTTCAATACCAGCGTACCGTTTACTCGAAATAAAATAACACTTTGACCATATTGCGGCTTAAAACGCATAAACTTAAATTTGACGTTAAATGAAGTTTGCCTACTTATTGCAAAATCGGCTCTCTGAATCAACTTCATCCATGTAACTAAATAATGTTCATAACTCATAACATACCAATATTTGGTTCTCAAACTTTCTTATGGGACCCTTTAAAAGATAGGTTTTTTCCGGTCAAACTCCCCAGCATAACAAAACAAGTAACCGTAAGATTCTATTTTCTTTCATTTATTTTCAATTCAAATTTGGGTTTTGAGATTTTTCGCGAAATTCCTGCAAAGCTTTTGTGGAATTCTAAAGCTTAACATCTCCAATACACCGAATGGTAAAGCTGTATGAGTATGGATATGTTGCGTGATTTTGCCATTACGCCTATCAGTATCGTGGGAACGTTGCATCAATTTTGGCAAAGTCAGCCGATAATTGGGATGCGCCTCTAGGGTTCCATGAAACACAGTTTAAGAATGCCACAATGCAATTTACTAAAGAAGTTCGAATATTATGTACATGGTCCGCGGGCGATACATGGAATTGGCCCCTGATTTACAAAAAAAATTGCTCATTCTTGGTTTATGTTATTGTTTCTTTATTATCATTAATATTATATGCAATTTTGATATTGAAATTTACGGTGAATTACGTAAAATTACAGTAAAATAAAAATATTCATTGTGAACGAAATGTATGTAGTCGAGCTTTTAATGTTTTAACATTTAATTTAATTTTCATGTCCATATTGTTTCTCTATTATTGTACCATACTTTATATACTTATGTTTATTTGTTTTTGTATTCATATTAAAAGAAATTATAATTCGATTCTAAAATCAACTTTAAAATTAGTTTTTGTGGTTGAAAATTGCTCAAAATTTCATTTGAATATAAAGTGTTGTATGTATATTATTAGATTTTTGAAGGAAAAAAAACAACAGAACCGTTAGAATTATGGTAAACTAATTCATTTCTAGAAAACTAAATGATTTTTATTTATTATTGTGTTAATTTGTGATAAAAGTTGTAGAAAGTCTAGACTTCCAATCGTTTACAATTTCGATAAATTAATTGAGTCCTTATTAGCTAGAATTCTATTCTCTGAAACTCGGAACAGTTGAGTAATTACTGTTCACTAAATAAAAACATCTATAAATAGGATTTGTTAAATGAAATTAACAATTTTTTTTTTGTTTTTTTTTTCTAATTAATTGTTTAATTAAATTGATCTTGTAACGATTTTTATTATTGTAAATTTTAAATTGAATTCCAGTTTATTACATTATTTGTTGTTGATTTACTTCTGTTATTTGTTGAAAGTAAGTTTAACGTTCTCGCTAATTTATCATATTTTCCACTTGACTTTCATCATCGTTATATCGTCATTATCATCATCATCATCATAAATAACTTCAACATATAAGAATTCATCAACTTTATATATTTCATAAACGTATAAGTGTTAAATTTCGTATAAATTTACTTTAACGAGTTGAATAATTTCGATTATAAGGGTGTTGGTTTATTACTTTGCCATTACTATTACTACTACTACTACCACCACCACCATCACTACCCTTTAAGACGAGTAGAGTACGTGTAGAGTATGAATGTATTGCAACAGCATTCACTGTCATATGATAGGTGACATAATTACGTGATAGTAGGCCACTGGGAGCCTGTTAACCCCTCAGATCCTGTACTGTTGATTTATATACAGCTTGGAAATCTGATCGGTCTGATTAACACTTGAGAACGGGGCAAAAACCCATTCTCTCTATACATACATACATACATAGATGGATAGATAAATAAATTGGATAAACTAAGATAGATTGGATTTTTTTCTTTGATTTATTTTATAAATGGAATTAATAATTACAAGTGAGCAAAAACAACAACAATAATTTAAGTTTATGCAACAATAGTAGCGGAATAGAAGATAATAATAACGCTTTTCGATTTGTTATTTGTTGTGGCTAGACTTACTATCGAATTCTTTTATTCTTTCATGTTTTATAAAGAAAAATTCTAATACACTTTCTATACATTTACAAATATTACAAAAATAAGCTATTGAAAAGGGTTTAACATTACTATATTGCATTGCTATAACATACAGAATGTTACAGTTAACGCTACAGTTGCGATATTTGTGAACGAAAAACGAAAAGGCTAATAAGAATGGGGAGTTGAATGATTGGGAAAACGGTTTGCGACACGATTGTGTTTCTTTTTGGTTTTGTTCACAAATATGCCAACTCTAGTCTTAGATGAAACATCCTCTATCAATCAGTTGAACGAAATGCAGCGGTTTTAATCTTGAACGTTTATTTTTTGTTTGTTTCATTTCTATTTTACATAAATTGTAAAAACTTGCATATATAGGGTGAATCAGCCGAAGTTACAGTTTCCGTATTTGTTAGAGAAATGAAACAAAAACAGGGATCTGTAAAAATGATTTGATAGTAAAATGGGCCTTATCGTTAAAGCGTTTCTAAAATGAAAAAAAAAATACAAAACGGTCAGTATCTCTCCGAATTTATTCATAAATGAGCAAAGAACTATTACAACTGAAATTCCGGAATGTGTAGATTATAACAATAATTTTTCGTTTTCGAAAATCGTCATTTTCACTGAAAAAATCGCATACTTTTCGATGTTTCATATTTTAATTAATTTTAGTTGACCTACTTTTAGAGGGCAGTTGCACTATTTATCTTGCCTTGACATTGAATTGACGTGTGCATCAATTCATTCGAAATACGTATTTTTTATCTGTTATTGTTTGTTTTAAAGTGTGTGGGAGATTTTTTCATTAAACAATCGCCAATTGTTTACCTCAATGCTTCTTCTTATAATTACTAGTTGATTCAAATTGAATTAGTCCATACGTTAACAAATTTCGGCCATTGATCTGTTTATAAATAGAATTTCTATTTAACTCACGAAAAATTTGCAATCTTCCTCGGCTTTTTTCCCCCCATTAAAATGGCGATTTTTGAAAACCAAAAAATATTGTCGTAATTTACACAACCTGGAGTTTCAGCTGTAGTGCTTCTTTGCTTATTTTTGCACAGGTTCTGAGAGATTTTGACCATTTTTTTAATTTTAGAAATGCTTTTATCGTTAAGGCCCATTTTGCTATCAAGACAAGATATAGATCCTTGTGTTTTTGGTTTCTTTTTCTAACAAATATGGAAACTGTAGCTTCGGCTGATCGACCCTGTATAGGTAGGGAATTTCAAGAGTTATTTATGCAACATTAGAGGAAAATCCTTTTTTTTTGTATAAATGATCACCCTTAGGACTTTCGAACTTTTAACTTCTAATTTGCACAACTTGATTTTAACACTAGTTATATTGATAACCGTCTGCCTATCAAAAGAAACAGCTTATTGAAACTAGATTCCACAGGCGTGCATTTTTATCTCGTATTTTTTTGTGTTTTATTCAAATTTTGAGTATTAAAATGACTTAAGTCTGTTTGTTATTCAGACTTTTAAGCTTTAGTTAATATCGAGCGTTTCTAAAATCAACATAAACTTCCCGGAACCTAATTCATTCTGATAAGGTAAAATTTAAGTCTGGTTAAAGTAAAATCGGTTTATCCTTCCGGTACACGACACTGTATGCCAAATGTTCGATTATTCGAAATACTAGATTTTGTACGTTAATTGATATCTACATTGGTACCAGAAATTACACCGAATTCAACTGGATGGACCAGTTTGTATGATGTAAGAAACCTTTTAAAAGTCCCTTAACTCAGTTCTGTCATTAAAATAACTTGATATTTCAATTAAATGAATCGCACTGAATGTGTCTAGAATTAATTATCCTACCAAAAATTTCTCATTTTCATTATTTCCAACATTTCTGTATAATGAAAAAACAATTTTAAGTAAGGAATTAGTTTTTATTGAAAAAAAGCGCTTGCTTAATGTTCATTTCTTTCTACTCCTATCTTCAACTATTTCTTATTTTTTTTTTGTTTTGCTTTGCTTTCATACCTTATAAATCAACAACTTTATTAAGTATTGCTGGAGTTCTTCTTTTAATTATTGTTTTATTAAATTTTTTGTTAAATTAAGCTTAATCATTAGGATTCTTTTTCTAGAACGCCTTATCATCAGATATGTTAGAGATTTTATCTTTCGTTTTTAGAGATCTTCCTTTGGTTTCCTATTTTTTGTTTTTTGGCGTTTTACATTTAGAGGAAAACTGTAAAGTTCAAAGCTGATTTTGTTTGGTCATATTCGTTTACATAAGGATAGAGATTTGTTTTTGATCTGTCGTTTTTATTTTTATTATTTTACTGTTTTTTATGTTTTTTGTTGCAGACAGTATCCGTGTCCATGTTGCTGCGTTATTCACATCATCAGATATTCGTGTTCATCGGTGAGTCTTTTGATTTAAACTAGCTCACGCACATCCCTAGGGATAGTGTCCAGTATTTGTAACTCAACCAATAATCAACCAACCAACCAACTAGTGAGTTATTTGTAGAAAAATAAGAAGTAGAGAGATTGGAGAATTTGAAACGGTTGAAATTCGTTTTAATTTTCAAATGATTTAAATTACGATGTTTAAATAATAATAAAATTGATGAAGTGAAGAAGGAACGGGTGGGATATTGATTAGCCGAAAACGCCTATTTCCCTCTTCACTTTCGCCCGTCATCAATCTTTCTTTAACGATTTATGCATATCCAGCACACCGGTACACTACAAACTTTTATCATTAGTAAAGTATTCCCAGTACACAAACGCACTGTGTGTACTAATTATTATCAAAATAACAACAACAAAAAAAAAAAACAAAACAACGTAAAATGAAAGAAAGAAAAAAAGTAACATTAGAAGATTAAGTTTGATATATTTGTTTTTTAAAGCGAAAGACAACAAAAAAAAAAAAAGTATAAATCACTTGGGGGGGTGTATAGATTTGTATTTGTTGTGTATTTTTATTTCGGTCGTTTCTTTTATGGGGATCTTGTTTTCTACAACGGTCATATCTCATCAAACTATCTATTTCGGTCAGCTTCTTATATTTCGGGTTCAAGTTAATACTATGAACATGAAAAGTCTCAAGGGTCAGAGCCTTAGGGGTTGGTTGGTTGGTTGCTAGAAACTGACCACAGTCTGCCAAACAAACTGCTCATGTTCTCCACTATCCTTTCTTTATCTAAATATATATATCTACTCATAGTTATCCTTATTGTTTACTGAAAGTACACTAAAGGATAACTTTACGGATTTATTTTCTTGTTTTTGTTTTTTTAATTTTC
>JAZBGY010002537.1:0-10091 GCA_037414755.1 Lydus trimaculatus
CTCTGTCGGTTACTGACCTTAGTCTATGTCTGTACAGAGAGGGCACTACTATCAGAACGGCTAACGTTCGGTCAAACTTCTTCCAAAGTCGTCTTCTTCGAGTTATAGAACCGACCAGCTTGTTTAGCTGGCTAGCCTGGTGTGCACATAAGACCTAGACGTCGATCTTGATTGACGACCAGTTGAATTTTTAATTTCTTTAGTCTATTGTTTAAAGCATGCAAGACAAGAAAATAAAGATGATGATGATGATGATGGTGATAATATTTTGCTGTCTCATCATTCATACTAGGAGGGAAAAAAAAACAAACAAACGACAACTAACAAATAGAAGAATTCGGTGTTGTAATTAAAATCTCATCATGACCATCTCTAATATCATTTCCAGATTTTTCAGAGTATCTATTGACAATTCGTTGATGTAGACGTAGAGGTTTATTGAAAAATATGTATTTGAAAAAAGAAAAAGGAAAGAAATATGATCGTGATGATTAAAAAGCTCTCGTTTACTAGTTGCATCTCATACAGACACCGAACAAAAAAAAAAATAGAATATAAATATTGAAAAGTATGAATTTTTTCCTATCTATTTGTTTACTGTGATTCTCTAGATACAGTCATCTTCTTGCTCCAGAATACACTTGAAACACGTTTCCGGTATGATCCAAACGTACCTGTCAACAGCAAACACACGTTTTCTATAATAACAACATCGACAGATTAGCATTGGAAAAAGGAAATTACTGCACCAAAATAAAAAGAGGTACGAAAAAGAAAAGCTGCAGGACTGTTTTTAATGTAAACCTGCACGTTTCTAAATAGATTACTAAAAATATTTACATTTCTAAGAGTTCAACGAAGATTATAATTTTGGCACTCTTTTTTTGGATTTTTAAAGATACGAGCAAAAAAGTCAAAGAAATTTACAGTAAAACCTCTCTAGAGTGAACAAGGTGCGAGTTATTATAAGCACGTCCTATACCTATACCTTGTCGGGTTTTGTTTTGCCGTCTTGACCAAACTGGTGATTTGAAAAAAGTTTACAATTAGGTACATAAGTTGTATTGTTTATTTACGGTCCAAATTCAAGAGAAATTATTATTGTGGCTTTGTTTTCTGGGTTGACGTTTGTTCTATAAAAATCTCATCAATTCAAAAATATCCATTTAAGAGAGGTGTCCGCTTAAGGCAAGTGCCCATTAAACTGGCTTTTACTGCTTTTTGTTTTAGTTTTTCAATTGAGATTTCTTTTTACAATAGTGTGGTATATGTTATGTTATGTATAAGTTGTAAGAAGCATATAACAACAACTTAATTACCATTTTATGTTATTATAGAGCCATTACACGTCAGATGGATTTTATAGGGCCCCGCCACGCGCTCACTTTACATCTCTCGTTATACCGAAATGATGCATACATACATCTAGCGATTATCTCTCATTTCAACTTTCTCTATCTCGCTCTTTAACTTGTACATATATATAAAATAATACATATATTTTATTCATGCATTGTCTCCATCTTTATCTAGATAAAGTTTTGTATTTTTTGTTCTACAAGATACATGTGATAAATATCGAAAGGCGACTGATTTATATTTAAATATGCAATTTGTTTTATGGCACATACATAGGTCGTCTTCCTTAATCTTTTATGTCGTCGTTTTTCCTTTTTCCTATAGGTAGGTACTTGAGATTTTCTTCTATAACTTATGATTCGGTAAGTATAGAGAATTAAACGGGAAAATTCAAATTTTTTTTGTTGGTGCGCTTTAAAAATTGCATGATCAAAGAATTGAAATGGAAAATCCTTTAAAAAGATGTGTGTACTACAGTTGTTGTTTTCGGTTGCGTGCACGAAGAATTATGTGTGTATGTGTGTTGTTTGGAATAATTATGAAAAAAAAAGAAGAAGCAGAAAAGAAACAGAACTTTTGCACACATACAATTTACATTGTTTTTATCTGTATAATATAATTTAGTGAAATGTTCAAATAAAAGAAAGAAAATATTCAGAAATATAAATTATGCAAGTTTGCTAAATAATAAATTAGTGACATGTCCTTGTTTTCTACCAGTATACAGCAAGCTGCTGTTGTTGTTCTTGTTGTTGTTATTGTTGTAGTTTCGTGAAAAGTTCCGCTTTACTAAATAACAATTCTAAATTAATTCCGGTTATTAGAAGAACTATGAAATGAAATATTTTCCTTTATATCTAAATACGTTGTCTATACTTCTACTAAATTGAATCTAAATATAGTTAACAATATTACTTAAATTGCAGGTTTATTGTTATAGTTCAAGGAGCACCACTAGATTTTCTACATTTGGGCATTCTGCCGTGGCACCAAACAAAAGACGCTTCAATTTACAATAGATACAATTATTTGAACAAGCATCTATTAGATAATACTATCGCATTTTAAAGTAATTGAATCGCACTTAACTTAGTTCACTTAGCCCATAGTGCTAAGGGGATGTTTGATATTATCGTTGTACAGTGAGAACCCGCCTTAATCCACCAGTAACCATGGGCGTATCAATTGACAAACATAAAATTAGAAAACAATCGTACAACACTAGCTGTTTTTTCCGTTTATTACAGTAACCATATCTAAATCTAAGTATTGACAACTTTATTGTTAACAACAATCGATAACTTATAGATGAAATTTTATTGAATTGAAATAATTTCACGGTCATTTCGCCAACTAAAAACAGCATTCGTGTTATACATAATTTTAAAATTTTTAACCTCAAGCTATTTTGTTGCGTACTGTTATAATAAACTGTACAGTTTTAGAATTTTTGTTGTTGTTGTTCTTGTTGTTTCATTATTAAATGTTATTTTGAAATAATAGGTTAGACAAAAAGTTGATTATTATAGTATGCGTATAATTAATTTTTCGACACGTAAAATTACAGGATGTGGAAAAGCAAAGTTACGCCACTGGTCAATCGCTAAACTCACAGGGTGGACGATTAATTGAGTATTACTATCAATAATTAAATTTTAGATCGTTTGTTTTGTTCAAATGTTGATAAAAATTGCTAGAAATTGTCATTATTAAGCCAAGTTCATACTATCTTATGCTTATTAAAGGTTAGTCTGTACGTTAGTTTTAAAATATCGTATCTATTTCAAATTTTGATTATTCAACATTAAGACTTTTTGTTGTTGTTATTATTGTTACTGTTAAATACAAATCGTGATTTAGATTAAGATAAAACCAATTTGTGGTTTCGATCTAGCTAAAACTATTTTAACCGTAAATTTAAACGCAACAACAAAATTTTACAGTTTCCAATTCTGTTTTATAACTTTTTTTGGCTCAATCTAGCAATTTACGTATCATGCTTAATATAATTTTTTTCGCTTTTATTCAACAGACCGTATCCAAAGATATAATGAAGTTAACCATTATTTAAAAAAAAAAAAACTCCAATTATAAATATTCGCATATGCATTAAATTTTCACGCATGTGCCACTTTCAAGTCTGTGTATGTATATGTTTTTTGTGTGAGTGTGTGTATATACAAATATATTCGTAGATGTGTTTGTGTGTATGTTAAGGCAGGTCGGAAATCAACGGGTGCAATCGAAATAAAAACAGTTGAACAACACGTAATGGTTCTTTGGCTAGGTCAGTGACAGCAGGAGCAGCAACAGAGAACCCGTCGCCTTCTTTCAGGCCGGTCTCTTCACCAACATATAAGCATTTGTTTTATAGGAATTATGTATCGTCTTTCGTCTTTACCGAAATTGTTGTTTTTCAACAACAACAACAACAACAATAAAAGAAAGAATAAGAGAAAATCGTCTTAACTTGTTGTTGTTGTTGCTGTTGTTGTTGTTGTGTTGTTGGTTTACCACCGGATAGAGAGACAAATCAAGTCTGATGATAGAGATAGTAGATGTTAACTTCAACGACATACGTCTCTAATATATTCATGCTAATGTTTATTTGTATTGCCACTATTGAAGCATTTCTGTTTCTATCTTTCTTATTCTATCAAAATACAATTTGACGCATCTTCTATTGGTGATTTGTTTCCGGCCACCTTGAACTTGTACAGACATCGTTTCGAAATATTATTGGCCATCGAACTTTTGGTTATTTTATGATGGAAATTCTTTCTAAATAGCCTCAAGTATTATGAAGAAAATAACTCAACCAAGAATTAATTCTAGACAATTCGGTACAATTTTAAAGAGAGTAGCGATTCCATTATAAACTCTATCTTATATAATAGTAACTTGTTCAATATAAAATGATAGAAAGAGATGAAAAAACTAATATGATGGCCTATAGGTAGTTTATGACTTGGGGCCATTTCGCCGCCATTTCAAATACACCTGCTGTCTTCTTTTGCTCTTATTTTTCTCTTCATTGCGAACAGAACAACAACTGTATATGTGTACATGTATGTACACATAGACACATACATACATACATACGTACATACATACAACAACAGGACACATGCTATGCGAATTTTTCTTAAATAATATGCTGACAAATTTTTCATTTTGACTTAATTAATGACAAAGAGACTACAGAAAATTTCTGTTTTTATACTTGGTAGGTTATATTCTATCAACAACAGATACGATTACAAGATAGTCCGATAGTTCACCACTCCTTCAAATATACCAACAATATGAGAAAAATAATCTGCAGTAGAGACTCATCTTATAGGTTTTGGAACTTAGCATTTTAGTTTCTGCTTATACAGTATGCAGCAGCAAACTAGGTACCTACATAGGAGAAAACATCGGTTTAACCCACCCTCATTTCTTTCATATACAAACTAGACACCCAATAGTGTAAGAATATCAGCTGTTGACGCCACACATCCCTTGTTGGATTTTACTTTATCACCTCTTACATACATTAAAAATTTTACCTATCAGACTAATATTTTTCTCAAAGTATTGTGGCACATTTCCAGGCAACTGGATAAGACAAAGATCCAGTTTCTCTTCATGAGAGTAAATGGTAGTGGTGATGCTTTTCCCTATGTACCTGTTTTGTTGCCGCATACTGCATGTATAGTTGGTAATTATACTTTTTCTTAGAGTCTCAGGAGAAATATTTTACAGCCTCTTGTAGATACTTTGGTAATGGGAAAAACCGATATTAACAACTCAAAGTTTTGGGTATAATTTTTTCGACCATTCCGTGGTGCGGAGTAAATAGAAAAATAGCCCATATTTTACATCTATGTGTACACACCAAAATTTAATATTATATTTGATGATTGTTGTACGTACTTGAATTGAATAAATAAGTACTTGTAATTATCGAATATTTGGGAATTACTGATTATGTACAGCTCTCGCCGTGGTGATTTGGCTACTGAAGACGCATGGATGTATTACATTATTGTGGTAGGCGTAAATCTATCTCCCAGCATTAATCAAATGACTGTATTGGTCCAGTACGGTCCCGTAATTCCATATGCTATAAATTTCTCCACAAAGACGAGGCTATATTTTGGTAACTGCTAAACTACAGAGGACAAATGAGGAATGCAGTGCGGGTCCAGGCAAAAGGCAAACGCGTGCCCAAAATGTCCAAAAGATGGGACAGCAAATATTGATTAATTTTCATAAATTTGTTATTGCAACCAAAGTTAGGTTGAGGCTGTCATGAAATTTCCACCCTACTTGTTGTGACACTGGTAATTTGAAATTCAAGATGAGAAAGGTTAAGTAATAAAAAGCTAATTGTTGACTTGAATCGAAATGTATTCTAATAAGATCACAAGGCCATGGGAAACTGAATAATAATAATAATAATAATAATAATAACCATTTCAGGAGGAAGAAAAACACGCAACTCATTATTTCTTTTAACACAACAACACAGAAAAAATCTAAACTAGATAAAGATTCATACGTAGAGTACCTTTTTCATTATTTATCCTGTTTTTTTTTTGTTATAATAATTTAATATGTATTCTGAAATCATGATTGTAATTTTCTTGATTCCGGCAAAGTTTCGTGTTCATAGCTCGTATTTTTCCACATGTTTTTCCAACTTCTACTCCATTGTTTTTCCTGGCTAGTTGTTTTTTTATTCTTTTCACTCGTTCGATACTTTTGTCTATATTTATATGGTAATATTTCTCTTTGTTTAATTACATTTAATTAATTTATTAGTAGAGTTCGAAATTTGTTATTTTCATTCAATTTATTTAATTTCAACAAACAAAATCATCAATTTCTTGCTGTTTTTCTGTTTCTAATCGAAGCAAATTACTGTCAACATAAAAATTAGTCTCCTTCACAATTTAGTTCCAATTGGTTAAGTTATCTCGTGTTAATTTCAACAAACTTTTAGTTTAAAGATAGTAAAAGTTGTAGTTGGGAGGGGTTGTGACATAGCCATTGATCTAAAGTAGATAATTTAAATGGATCAATAGTGGTGCTGATTAGGTTGTTAATACACGCGATATCTATTCTATTGTCAAACGTAATTTGTTCATTTGGCAGTGGTAAAATTTGACCTAATTACTGTTGTCCAATAGCTACCTAAAACAGTCAGACATACATTATTTTGACGATATTTTGCCAAATTTTATAATGCAAAAAAGTAAACTAAACTAATTTTACTTTAAAATCTTCCTACTGGTTCTAGTGGAGTGTCAACACACCATGTTCGTGGAAAAATAATAAACATGAATCATTCAGCTGTCATATTATTAATAAATTTGCAATTCAATTTAAAAATTATAACAATAAACAATTGAGTTAAATGAATTACAATAAATTGGGTAGAACTAGAAAAAATGATGCACCTTCTGGAAAAACTGTATTAAACACATGTGAATCGTATGGCTGTTTTCCAAGTCGCTAGTTTCTCAAATTATTACTTGTATTTGATAATGATGATGCCTGTAATGATATAGAAACTAGCAGTTATACACTGTCTGTTGTGATTTGTCTGACTTGACTCATGTATGTACATTTCACAACTACTATCATTTTATTGAAACGTCTGTGAAATATATTGAAGCCAAGCCGTTCAAATTGCAATAGAATGAGTATAATATGAGTCAAAACATACTTGATCGAATATAAATGAGCACTATAATTCACTTTAATAGTAAACAATTTAAAGGTTTAGAAACTTTGATTTTTTTTCTTCTTATTTAGTTAATATATATTTCCATTTCACATTAATAACAAACTTCATCTTTATTTAAAAGTAATGCATTTACTTTTTGATAAACAACAAGTGTAATAAAACGATAAAAAAAAATAATAGTTGAATAACATGAATAGCATTAAAGTGTATTTAACCCTCCATGTCAACTGTTACCTTGAAATATACACACAGAGAACCTGAAGGGTCAATCATTCGATATTATTAAATCACATTTTAACCAAATTGGGGATGTTTGCGTGATTAACAATTTGGTTTCTAGTGGACTGATTGTTATTGTTGTTGTTGCTATTTGTTATAATAGATTCAAATATGAAAATAGATCAGTGAATGCTATCAATTGCCAATATATATTTAGAATTGAAATTGGCAAAACAATCAACCCTTCACTTTATTTCCCATATATCCATTGATAAGTGAGGAAAAAAATTGTAGAACTGTACAATTTGCCCCTAGTTTGTTCATTCATCATTTTTTTTTCCCTGATATAAAATGAAAGTGCATAATGCATTAACAGTTTACTGAATACGATAACTGCAAGTACGTTTATTACCTTGTAAATAGTTTGTTGTCATTTGTTTTTCTCACATTTTCCCTATATATATTTGTTTAAATAAACCTGATTAGTTGTTAATCAATGAGTCTGTTATAATTTTGTATTGATGACAATTTTTTTTTTAATAAATTTTGTCGGGTTTTTTTATAAATCTGTGATATGAATTTTCATGAAAACTTCTTCCAAGTGCACCTATCGAAGAAAATTGATTTAATCATCTGTTTTCAATTAAGCATTGGAAAAAAAGAGGATCAAACGTCAATTCTGGATTCCAGTCACAGGCGGCTAGTCGCGGTTCAATTGTTTCACGGCATTACCAAGCACCCCCCTTATTCCCTGCATCATGACTTTGTGTCAGTGTAGATGTGTATATTTCACTGTATACATATATATCTATATACTGTATAGATGTATGTGTATATGTGCCCCGTTCGCGTGCATTCCCCCCTTAATGCTAGCACCGAATAGTTGGCCTTGAACGAGTGCATTGCTTTGCGAGAGAGAAGAGTTCCTTTTTTGTTTTTGGACGGCGTTTGGCAACGGTCAACAGCCCTGCCAAGGTTGTTGCAATAACTGCCGTACGAAACTAACCTATCATAATCTTTTGAAACCGAACCTATACCAACATACATACATACGAATACAACTGCCGAAACCGCCAGGACCGGATCCAGAAACTTTCACATTTCAAATTAACAAAAATTCATTAGTATTATCAAATTTGTTTATATTTGATAAAGATGTTATGGCCAGCTGGTCCCACAACTAGCATATGTTGCTGTTAATTTGTTTTATCGTCTAAGAAATTCACCGACTTATCTTGAACAATTTACATTTTGTTTAATAACAAGCAGGTTTTTAGTAGAAATTTTCTCTAATAAAAAATCCACCAACGGTTACAGTCATTTGCTTTTCTGCCCGCATTATTTTAACGAAATAAAATAGAAAATACATCCCAGGTGTTCAACAATTTTAACAAATTGAAAATTAAAAAAACAAAAATCCACAGTCCTGCCCATGATCAAAGAATGACGTGTCATGGTCGACGTATTCATACAATATTTTGGACGTGTGTAGTATAGTATAATGACCTGACCTTCCTCAACATTGTTTTCGTTTGTTTTGTGAGCCAACATGGTTTGGTAAAAGTGTGTTGTTGTATTTTTAAACGGTTAACTGGTTGCGTCCAGTGAGAGGGCCATGAACTCTATACTTGGGTTTTTGTGTTGCAACAATAACAACAATGATTTCGGGGCCTACACGCCGCCAAATTCTGTTGAGTAAGGTCCTATAAATACTTATGGTAATGAATGACTGGTTTGCGTGCGTTGCTTTCCAAACGCATAGTTCTTTCCGACTTGGCCTTTTTTTGTGTATATCCTGTAGATTTGCATTTTATGTTGTCGACGCATGAAAACGGAACAAAGTGACACACACACATGTATAGGTTTTTTGTCGTAAAACTCATAAATTCGACCAATTAAACAATTACAAAAAAAAAAAAAACTAAGGGTGCGTTCGTATTTGTTGAGAGTACGTAAGAATAGGAAATCGCAGCTTATACATAACCTCATTTTTTTTCCGTAAAAGAAAATGTCGCCGTATGTCAAAATCATTAATTTAGCATTATGACATTTCCGACATATGTCTACTATATATTGTAATGCGATTTTTTTATTTTTGGAAAATTATATTGAATTAGGTAGGTATATGAAAATTTCAACTAGTGTTACAACTGCTATTTAATAATAATTAAATAAATAAAAATATAAATTGTCTGAATGATGCACCGGCGCGCATCTATGTCAATGTTGCACATAACATTATGCACTTCGTCGTTATTACCGCGAAATAATTGAGGGGTTACGTGACTGGTGCATACACACATGGATACATATGGACGAAAAAAATGCAATTTCTATCAAACTGTGGGTAAAAAAAAAGACAGAAAAAAGTAGAAAAATTACACGCACACTACTGTTTAACCAAATGGAAAATAAATAAAATATACACGAATTTATAATTAACTTTCCATAATAAATATTTGAAATTTGTGTTCCATTATACGTTCTTTATTGCTTTATTCTGTTTTTTTAGAAAAATATCATGATTTACATGCATATAGCTTTGAAAGTATTTAGGACATTTTTTATGGTAATTTTGACATGATTAACAAAAATTGTTCAAAAGTCATTGTTTTTTTTTATATATTTCTATTGCAATGTTCTAAATTTTCTATAAGTGAAGTAAACAATAAATCGATAACAATACTAATAACGATGTTTGTTTAAGTTATTTTTGTTTTTACATAAAACCTGCATTTTATTTGAGCTCATTTTTTATCAAAAATAAATAAAAAAG
>JAZBGY010002538.1:0-10083 GCA_037414755.1 Lydus trimaculatus
TTTTAAGCGTTTTTTCACTGACAATGTGTATTTTTATTTTAATTCATATGTACCTTGAAATATTGTACAAAAGAGAGACATTAATAAGAATAAGTATATTTTGATGATAGTCATAAAAATTCATGTATGTTCATTTTCACCCTGCATCACACAATCTCCCATATTTCCATTTTCTGGAATATTTTATCATTAAAATCAACATTTTGGCTTTCGGTTAGCCTCTAGTTACGAAAATACCGCTAATCATGCGTCTTGTGCGTTATTACATATTGGGGTTGCAACCCTTTAAAACAGGGATGAATCGAAAAATCGAAAAACAGGTAACTTTAGTTTTTCAATGAGGTTTATGAATCTGTAAAGAACAACTTGATTTTCCAAAAAATATTACCAGGGGAGGCAAAAAAAGTACTAACCCTCACATGTTTTTCAACCCCCGCAAAATTGAAGGGTGTTGTTTGCTAGGTGGTGTTATAGTACTGACTGTGCGGAGTATTTCAGTTTTTGATTGAATTCGATATCTTGCTTCGTTCTCGAGATATAGCGAAAAACCTGTTTTTAGGGGGTAACTTCAAAAGCCAATTTCACCCCCTTAAAGTAAATATGGGCAGCTAAAAAAAATATGTATCCTTTATTTTTTGCTGTTCTACCTGTATGCAAAGTTTTATCAAAATCGGAGAGGGACAGTTGTGTCCCTTTCCTTGTTAGAGACTCTGAAAACGTTTGAAAAGCTTTCTGCTAATTTATGAGAAAAACAATAATAAATGTTTTCGAAATCTCATATCAGAAAATCATCTCAAGAGTGTAGAATACTCTGTCTAAATACCTATTCTTTGACAGTGGATAAGGTAACTAAATACTTGCAAGGACACGTCTAATGTATCGTCAATACATCTAGCGATTACAGTATTATTGGTAGTCGAGGCGTTTGTTGTATATGTTGCGTACAATAATGGTGTCAATACTTCGCTCCCCTCCATGGCAGTACTTCAGTAGATCAAAGAAAACTGTTTGTTTGTGCGCACTCTATTTAAAAGGGTTCGCACCGGGCGCGCAGAACTGTCCCGTGTTAAATGTTCTGTCCGTCGCAGAACTGCAGTGAAGAAGAAACTAAGGAGTGAGGTGTTAAGTGTTAATCAGTCGGTTGACAGTCAATGGTTGGATATGAGTGATAAATTTTGGCATTTGAAAGGACTGTTCATCACCAATCTGACAATTATTTTTGATACTTTTTCAGTTTTATGGGATTTTCCCGTGCGTCACTACCCTAAGCTTTAAACAATAGCTTGCAGAGTGAATACGAACCGAATCGTACGGTGTGAACTGAAATGCCGCACAAAGACTTCCCTTTGATCTACCGACAGGGGAACAATCGGCGCAATCCCGCGCTGCTTAGCCTTGTTTCGCTCAGCGCAGTTCTGCGCGGCCGGTGTCTACCCGATTGAGAGCCGGATCGGGCTTTGCGCATTTTTGTGCAGCGCAGAACAGAACATTTGGTTCGGCACAGTTCTGTGCACTTGATCTAGACGCGCCTTAAAATTAACGAAGCACACATTTTTTTCTCTTTCTTACTTTCGATGATGTGTGCCAATCTGTGGCATTGTCTGTAGTAGTGTGTTCTTTTAGCCTTTTTAATGGGAGCCTCCTAAAAAATTTGGTTGATTTGAACTAACTTCAGTTGGAGATTTCCTAGGTCTTAAGAATTATCATGACCTAGGCAAACTATTATAAATAGCTGTTAGTAAGAGGTATTTTGCGAAAACTTCAGTCTTTCCATCGTTTGATCGCGTCCAACTACCATTTGGTGTTCTCATAGGTGCAATTGTTACTATCAACATTTTAAAATTTTTTTAGAGAAGAGATTGCTCTTCAGAAAATAACTTTATTGGATAATATTAGAAAGATTGATTTTCAGATTCTAGCATAGCTCTGCGTAATCTACGTGTGAATCAGCTTAACAATAAGTCATCTTATTTTCTTTCTTTTACTTATTGAAGTGAAACTTCTAATGGGACGGTATATAGTTAGAGTGAGTTCCTATATTAAAAATTTTACCGTCATGGAAAATGAAACGTTCAAGAGTGGGAGGGTGAACGTGTGTTCAAATATAATTGACAGTGATTGACGAAAATAATACTAGGGGGCGCTGTAAAAAATAACTAGGGGCGCTGTAATTAACAAAAAAAAAATAAAAAATGACTAGGGGGCTTTGTAAATACAACAAAAAAAATAGTTGTCTTTATGTTTGAAAAAAAATGTTAGCTTGTAAAATTAATTGTCTTATTAAACTTTTAGCTGCATAATAATAATAATAATAATAATAAAATAATAACAATATTACAATAAAATAATAATAATAATAATAATAATAATAATAAATAATTTGGTTATGAAAGAAAAATTAACATGAGTTTATTTATTTATATTCCGTAAATCTCGGCCAATAAGTCGACCTGATGTATACGCCGATATTAAAAATACACCCTTTATTTCAATTATATCTGTTTTGCTTACAAACTATTATGTATATGGGGCATTCCACGCCAAATCGACCACTTTTGAACCCGACCCCTTTCGATTTGGCTGAAACTTTTTTATCTCTTTCTACCCCACAGAAAACGTTTCTCAGAATTTTTTCAAAATTTTCAAAATGGCTTCTTTTTTGTTCAAAAATTCATCTTTCTCAAAAATTGACTAAATGTAACGTTTTTTTTTTATCAAAATTTTCATTTTTGAATGTAGTTTTCAGAAAAAAATACGAAAGAATTTTTTGATGTCATGTTCCATGAAATTTTTCAGTTTTTTCAGAAAAATCAACAATTATTCACAGTTCGCCATTTTTAATATTTTTTTTTTGATTTTAAAAAAACTTCGACTTATTCTGCATTTAATGCCGCTAAACACAGATTGGGCCGACTTTGCTTTCTATGTTTTATTTCAATTTGAAAAAAAAAATTGCAATAATTTCAGAAACCGAGCGTAGAATTACTCTAGAGCGCATGCGCATAGTAGTATTGTTTTCAAATTTCTACGATAAAAAAGTTTCAGCCAAATCGAAAGGGGTCGGGTTCAAAAGTGGTCGATTTGGCGTGGAATGGCCCATATGCAAATTTCCTATCTTTGAAGTTTCACTTCTGACGCGCGTGGCGACCACACACTCAATTTTTAGAATCGTAATGTTTTTGTATAACCTAGAATAAAGATAACATTTTTTTTTTAATCTGTTTGTGGGTTGAAAGAATCGAAATCCAAGACTTTAATGGAAAAAAAAGTGGCTGTTACAAAAACGGTCTCATTTTTTGTGGTTTCTAGTTGAAATCTCTCAACCTGTACCTTGTACCTAAGAATCTAAATTCGAAAAAGGATCTAGGTACAACTATAGGTACTTACACCTATTAAGGGCTAGATACTGTGTTTAGGTATCGTTGAAGAACTTACGTACATTACACATCTGTTTTTTTGTTCAGAGTCTTGCTATCGAAAAACAATCGATTCCCATACAGTGTTTTTGGCATTCTAAGCTCCAGCTGTAAGAAATTGCGCTCGTATGCTTGTTTTAGTGCTCTCATATAGTTTGGTGTGGGAAAAGGGGCTACAGAATAGGCTGGATAAAGTATTTACGGGCGCACTGTTGAAATGAGATGGGAATATATATAGGCTCCACCACACGAATGTATGTGTTGAGGCAAAATAATATAGTGATGTCAAAAATTCCCCGTTACCTTCGGAAAGGATGTTATGTCTCGGACATTTTTTTTATTCCACCAAAGATTAAAGAAGAGCGTGCAGAAGAATCGTGTTATACTATTAGAAAAATAGCAAGTTATGAACGGTTCGTGAAAGCTAGATGAAGCAAAGAAAACTCATAAAATTATAAATGAATATCAAAACCGATTGACAAATAAGAGTCGATTACATTAAGCGACTTTAGTCGCTAGACGCTGGCAGTGATGTTGATTACACACAGCGACTAAAATTTCCAAGTCGCTAACAATGTTGTTATCAAGTGGCAACACTGCTCCTGTTTCGCAAATAATGTAGAAACCAGTGGCGAACTGGCAAATTTTTTCGGCCGGGCAATTACTTTTATCCGGCCGTGGATATACAGATTGATTCAGCCGAAGCTACAGTTTCCGTATTTTTTAGGGCGCTGATCACACGCGGTAACCGTAACTCGGATGTGCTGTAATCACGATATAGTCGCAGTCTGTCCACGCATTCATTAATTGATGTTTACGCGCTGCAACCGCAGATTTCAAGAACACGCCGTCGTTTGTATACGCCCTTATATATTAGAGAAATGAAACAAAAACACAAGGATAGAGAGTATTCTGTCTAAAAATGACTTGATAGCAAAATGGGCCTTATCGATAAAAGCGTTTCTGAAATGAGAAAAACGGCCAATATCTCTATTCTTGTTTTCTTGTTTCATTTCTCTGAAAAATATGGAAAATGTAACTCCGGCTGAATCAGTTTATATGTATAGTAAGTTTACGAAAGATTGGTTTTGGGCCAGCATCCTGTTCCTTGGAGCCCCTAGGAGAAACAATGAGTTCTGTTATTCTGGAAAAGCAAGCAAAGTAGTAAATCATATTAACGCATTCTTCGTCATCAAAATACAAACAAAAAAAATTAATAAAGTCAAAAAAAATTTTTTTTGGATTTGCCGACACGCAGCGGGCCCAGTCCGCGTGTCGTGAAAAACCCAGCCCGGCGGTCTAGTCCGCCACTGGTAGAAACCATAGCAACACAGCAACCAAAATCGCTACATGATATTACACAATTTGGTTGCAGCGTCGAAAATCGCCAGTGTTTAGCGACAAAAGTCGACCGGTCGGCTACTAAATTCGCAGCCGCCGAGCGTCCAGCGTCTTCAATATTAGTAATATTGAAGACGAAGATAATCATTAATATACATAGGTTTTTAAATAAATATTAAAACAATATCGTTACAAATATTCATCTTTTATTTTTCCAATAAAGTTTCATTTAACCCGAAAGTCTGTTTGGACCCTACATGCTGCGCTTATGGATCGAGTATGGAGGGAGTCGAGAATTCGGCCCCAATCGACCGGCTGAGTTTACGTTGATGGTAATCGAGGTTATATCGATGGCACGAGTGGCTGATTGTAGTACCACTATTTTTAAAGAATACTCCCCAGATACATTGTGAAATTTACCTGTTTACACTTGGTTGGTATGTTCCGCTCGCGTATTGGTGTTATTTTGATAGTACGATGCGGTGACATCACGGTTCCTTCTAGGGAGCCAAAATCCTGTCTTTATACATATATTACACACAGCGACTTTGGTCGTAGCGCCTAAAATCGCCAGCGTCTAGCTACTAAAGTCGCTCAGTGTAATCTATATAGAGACAGCATTTGCAATTTATTGCAAAATTTGCCAATTCAGTTCATTTAATTAAATGTTGTATTTTCCATTTAATGTTTTGTTTTTTTTGATAATTTTCAATTAATATACTAGCACTTGGACTTGATTATAACCTACGCCATTATTTATTTAACAAATCATACAAATCCACGATAAGAGAATGTGGTACTTTAAGAAATAACTGTCTTCAATTCGAATTTGATGGCAACTGAAATTTGATGAATTGATGTATTGACAATAAAAAAGGAAGAGAGATACACGTGGTGGAGACAATATAAGTTAAGCAAGACAGATAAATAATAAATGATGTAAAATGAGAGAAATATGGAACTAATTTTATTTTTATTGATTTTTTATAAATTTTCACCAGTTGCAATGCCCGATTCTTTTTTTTAATAAAAGGAAACAAACCAAATAGACAGAATCAACATTGGTTAAATGAATTCGCTGGTAAAACAAACATACCGGTTATTCGTATAGTTATAGAAAAAATAGTAATAAAAGTGGCAAACAGGGTTGTGGATAAGCAAATATATGTAAATATATCATAAATTGTTTTTGAAATAAATTAATTTTTCGTTAACGACTGTAAGGAAATTGACTGAATTCCCCTGTAAACGGATATTATACATTTTTGGCTGTTTCATATTTATTTAGACATGAAATTCTTCCATTACTCGTTTAATGTTTCGAACAAATTAGTAGTTATCATGATATTTTGTTAATAATAAGGTAAAGATAGTCGTGTTTCAGTGATCCAGGTGCATCCACCATCTCTACACGCAATTTATATCCGACTGCTGCTTAACGAGTTTCAGAACTGAAACGTCAAAACCGATCAAACGATCAGAGTAAACAAACTTATTTACACATTCCAGTCATATTGAATTTAAGAATCTTCAAAAATAAAGTATCATTGGTTAGGGACTAACGTAAAATAGCAGGATTAACGAGCTTCTGACGTATTTCTACCGAAAAGTTTGGCCCTCTTCAAATGTGATTTTTTGTAACTTAATTATGATTTCATCTTTAATTATGAGCAGTCGGTTATAATATTTGTATAGAACGTGGAAAATATTTCACTGTTAAAAATGTGTTGACGGTTGAATACTCACGTCACGATAATTATAATGAACACAGCCAGTAGTAGTCGTATATGTTGGTTAAAATATAGTATATACGGTTTTAGAAACAATGAAAGCCAGCATAAAAGTGGATTGTTAATGTATACTGCAAAAGATTTAAAAGGCTAACGGTCTTTGCGGCGATGAGAGCTATCATGAAAAGCTTCTGTTCCACTTGCACTGTTGTTGAGATCTACACTTGAATTGCGTCAACCCACCACAATCTTTCTACTTCTCTATTATATTCACACCCTTATATTTCGACTTTATAGAAAAAAAAATATTAATTAATGGAAAACATTCTTGATTGTTGTCACTTATTATTATTGTTATTGTTTCAGGTACTTATGTTATTGTATGGAAACGTGGGATGACACTTTTAACGGCTGGCCAACAAAAAATTACAACAGATCCAAGAATATCATTATTAGGATACAATTTACAAGTTCGAGATATCCGTTATTCAGATCAGGGTGACTACACATGTCAAATAGGGGATGGTTCACATGGTGATCTAATCCATACTGTTGAAATATTAAGTAAGTTGTGTATCTATACAACTACATTTCTTATATTTAGACGACTTGTGTACATCTATATATATAAATTCCACATGACAGATTTTAAGAGGGAAGAAACATTTTATGGTGTTGTTTTGTTAATGAACATTTCAATTTAAGACCATTTCATTACTACCTACAGTCTTCGTTTTATTTTACAAATTTCTCAAGTAAGAATTTAATCCAATGCATAGGTACTTCAGTTTGATTTCTTATAGCTGTTCCTTCACATTTTTAATTTTATCGTTAACCCCAAAACTATCAGATAGAACGAAATCGATGCTTTCATTCGCAACCGATAAGAGGATTCTTAAGTACAGGGACGATTACAGTGTGCGACACTGTTAGCGATTTGGAAATTTTGATCGTTATGTAGGTATAATCCACATCACTTGGCGATTTGCAATATACGCATGTGCGCCCCACCTCAACAGCCAGCGTCTAGCGACCAAAGTCGCTCAATGTAAACGACCCTTTAATCGTCCATTATTATACGAGAGTTGCTTGATATGTAGCGTATATCTGGCGATTTTATCGTTAGGACTCACTCTCAACTAGAAGTACATTAGCAAAGCACAGTAAAATTATATATAATTAGTTAAAAATGAAGCTATAAAACACTTGAGGTGTCCACGATTGGTTTATTTTATAGGTAAATATTTTACGGGTAATAATGCTGTTGAAGTATGTGGTGTACTTTTCGAGAAGAACGAATTATGGCCACAATGAATATTTAATCATTAAATTATCATTATCGTTAGCATAACTACTGTACACATTCTCTATAACTATTATCTTGTCATATATCAACGAAAACGATGTACCCTCGTATCTCTGGATTTAATAAACATACAGCTTTTAGAGACATTATTGTTATATAACAAGAGCTTAACAATTTAGTTCTATAGAAATTCTACTGACATGCTATGTGGTAAATATGATGAACTATATTAATGCTAAACTAATTTCAAACTGAATGGAATATGTAGATATTTAGATTTAAAAGCAGATTATAAAACTGTGTTAAGGTCTATCCGTGACGTAACGTGACGTATTCAATTTGTGTTATGAAATTTCATCCATATCAGTAAGAAAAACTATCGTTGCCATGTTTTCAGATTAGCTAATTCACACACAAATCCGGCAACGTGATGTACCGTATCAGTGCCGTAGCCGTGCCGTGTGCACTATTCACATATGTCAGTCATCCGCCCGTTCCGTCGAATAAAATTTTGTCCACTTCAGTGCCAAAAAATATCGTAACCATATATTTAAATTACCCGTCCGATGCGGTGTGATGTTCTATGCCAGTGCAGTGTCCATAACATGTCCTGTCGTACTTATCAACTTGAAATGTGTGAATAGACACCACTAATACTGATCGGATGTGCCGTTACGGAAAAAATACGTATCGGATACGTTACTGATATGTGTGGATAGACCCTTATCCGACAACCGTCAGAATGCTACAAATGTTACTATTACAACAAAATCAATAATTTTCATTTTTTGTTCTGCCTTAATAAAAAAATAAGTTTTTTGCCAAATAACAAAATTGTTGGATAAATTGTTTTCTTTTTAACAATTTTTTATCGATTACACCGTTCAAAATATGAATAAACTTTGTTAAATATTTATCTTGAGATTTACGGATTATACATTGTCGCAACGTTTAAAATAAACGACTATTTGATTTATTTGTGTATGAAATAAATATTTGGCGAATTTAACCCGATTTGGTTGTTATAAATAATAGGGGTGTAAATACCAATTAGCTCTATTATTGCTAAAAACCGTTTTTTTTTGTGTTGCAACTGTTTTTCGGCCTTTCGTGACTCCTTAAAGGCCGCCTTTCACGCTCCAGCATGCTTGCGCAAATTGGTTTGTGCAAGCCAATTTACGCAAACAATTTGTACGTGAAAGGACAAACAAATGTTTGTACAAACCAAAATAATATCTTATAAGAATCATAATTGAAAAACTTCTTGAAATTTTTCAAAATTAAAACAAAATAAAATTACACAAACCAAATCTACCAATTCGACCAATCACATCGTTCCGTAATACACCAACAGAAGGCTTATCTAAAGCATTTATAAAAATCTTCAATACCTTTAATTTCAAATCGTCATACACAATCAACAACTCATTTGATCTTATCAACTCACTTGAAAAAATAAATATAGATAATTTTGATAACATAACACTAATCTCATTTGATATAACAAATTTATACTCAAATGTGCTATTAGATTTCATATCAAATATTATGGATACATTCCTTACTACAAAGCTAGATAATGATACAAAAAACAATATTTTGGAAATGCTGAATATAATAACGGTTAATAATTTCTGCCAATTTAATAATGAAATATATAAGATTAATGATGGATTGCCTATGGGCATGCCAGCCTCAGGTTTAATAGCAAATTTTTATTTAAATTATATAGAAGAAAATTACATAATGAATCATAATAACCCATTAATAAATAAAATCTTATTATGGCGTAGATATATGGATGATATTTTTGTGATATTTAATAGTAAAAACAAAGAAGATATTGACCAACTAACAAATTATATTAACAAAATACACACAAAATTAAAATTTACAGTAGAAATTGAAAAAGACAACCATCTGAATTTTTTAGACATATCAATAAAACATAATAATACAGATAAAAAATTTGAATATAACATATATAGAAAACCAACTACATGCAGTAGCATAATCCCATATAACTCCAATCATTATATAACACATAAAAAAGCAGCTTTCAATTTCATGCTTAGACGTTTATTAAAACTCCCATTGTCAATCAAAAATTTTAATATTGAACTAAATAATATTTATAAACTAGCAATCATAAATGATTATCCAATTAACTTCGTCAATAAACAACTTCATAAAGTAAAAATATCGTTGGATCCACTAACAAAAGACAATAACAAAAATCATAATTTTAAACCAATACAATTTAATAAATATAGTAATCATATAAATACCT
>JAZBGY010002539.1:0-10074 GCA_037414755.1 Lydus trimaculatus
AGAAGCATCCAACCTCTTTTTATAATAATTATAATATTGAACAATTTTTTATAAACAAATCATTGAAATTAAATTGACATAATTATCAGTTGAAACAAACAAAATATGAATTATTTAATACAATATTGATAAGATGTTTAATTTTATAAATTCATTGCTATCTTTATATAAATAAAATCATTGTTATGGTGGAGAATAATTTGAATTTGTGTTTAGATTTTTAGTTTTTTAGCTATCGAAAGAATGTAGGAGTAAATTTGGCTTAGATTAGACACATCATTTTTAAAATTAATGGTATTATCTGTGATATTAATGTAATACATTTCTAAAAACTGTCGGGTTTTGTAATTATTAATTTGATGTAAAATTTTAGTTTGGTTAAAATCAATACTGTGATCATTATCTAGTGCATGTTGTGAAAGAGCACATCTTGTTTTATTTGTTTTGATATCACTTTTATGTAACGAAATTCTTGTTTTTAACCAATTACTAGTTTGACCAATGTAAACTTGGTTACAAGAATTACATGGTATTTCATATATAATATTTGATTGTAACATTAAAGGTGTTATGCTTTTGATTTTACTATAAAATTGACCAACAGTTATTGGAATGTATCTAGCAAATTTAAGATTGTTATCAATACTATGGAAAATATTTATTAATTTATTCGTGATCGAATGAATATATTGAATTTTATTATATATTTTAGGAGTATTGTTATCATTATCATTATCATTATTATTGTTGTTAATAGATGCAGAATTAAATAGTTTGTTTTCAACTAATTTTCTTGGGTAACCATTATTAATAAAGATGTTAAGTAGAATATTTAAATTTTTATGTAGTAAAGTTGGATGAGAAATTTTATGAACTCTATTTTTCATACCATTTAAAATATTTATTTTTTGATTGAAAGGATGGGAAGAATGATAATTTAGATATCTTCCACTATTCGTGGGTTTTTGATACCAATCAATTATAATAGAATTATCATCATTTCTAATAATTTTTGTGTCAAGAAATGGAATACTGTTATTAGTTTCATTTTCAATTGTAAATTGGATGTTTTTATGAAAACTATTAAATTTGTCTAAGGTATCATTCATTTCTGATGCTGGTATAGCACATATTACATCATCTATATATTTTTTTATAATAGGGAAATGGAAAGAACATTTAGGAATTGAATCTATGAATAAACAATCCATAACAATTATTGCTAATATAGTGCTAATGGGAGATCCCATAGGTAGACCTTTAATTTGTTTATAAAAATCATTATTAAATGTAAAATAATTGTTATGTAATATAAATTCAAGAATGTTAAAAAATGAGTTCTTTGATAATGATGTGAAATTTTGAATTATTGACCATCTTTCTTTCAAAATTTTGTTATCTAAATCTAAAGGAATGCTGGGGAATAAAGAAATCACATCTAATGAAATTAATACATAATTATTTGGTAATTTATAATTTTGGTATGTTTCTACAAAATGAAAAGAGTTTTTAATATTATAATCATCATCCAGACTATCATGATATCTAGTGAGAATGTCAGCAATAAATGAAGAAACTTTATAGGTTGGTGAATCTATGAAGGAAACTATAGGTCTTAATGGAACATTATTTTTATGAATTTTTGGTAAACCGTAAAGTTTTGGAGATACTCCATTATATGTATATAATTTTTTAGCTGTAACTACATCCAACTCTTTTTTTGTTATTAATTGTTTTATTATGGTGTTATTTTTTGTTTGAATTGTTGAGGTGGGATTATTATTTAATTTTTTATATGAATCATTATCATCTAAGATGTTATATGTTTTTTCCATATAATCTGATTTGTTAATAGCAACAGTTACAGATCCTTGATCAGCATTTAATATAATTATATCGTTTTTTTGTTTTAGAAAATTTTTACATTTATTGCTAGTAATCATCCAATGATTATTATTATTATTATTTTTATTTTTATTCAGGAAATTTGTTAATATATTGGTTACTCGAGCTCTGCAAATGTCTTTGGTTATTGTTGGTATTTTATCAATAATTGATTCAAAATCTGATAACAAGAGTCCTAAATTTAATTTCATAGGATTGATAGGTAAGCCAAATTTTGGACCTAAAGATAAAAAATCAGTGATATTTGGTGGAATGGTAGTATTTGAAAGATTGACAAACCATTTTGAATTATCATAAAAAGGTTTTTTGATTAATTCTAGTTTTAATTTATTAATTTTATCAATATTATCTTTTTTAATTCTATTAAATAGTTGATTATATGAATTATTATTAGATTTTATAAAATCATCAATTATATTTGAAGGTAGCAAAGAATTTATAGTTTGTCTCACTTTTTTTTCATCCCTAAATACCTGTTTCGCCCTTAATTATCAAATATATGGAAAATTCCAAAAACAGGTAACTTTTATTTTTGAATTTACTGTTCTTACACAAAATTCCAGGTTCATAAAGTTGGCCATAGGGTATAAAAGGGTAAAAAACCCAAAAAAATGACATATATTTGCTTATAGCTTCACCCTTAAATAAGCCATTGTAAATTGGTTTATGCATTATTATAGCCCTCGGGTGTCACTATTATTTAGTGTTTAAATCGTCAAAAAATATTAAGCCGTTTTCAAGATATTTGGGAAAAAGTGATTTTGCAGGGTGAACTTCAACCCCCGTTTTTTCCGTTAAACTTGCGAACGGGCACGAACGGCAAAACACGTGTCCCTTAGAATGAGTTTCTCAATTTATATACCAAAAATCATCAAAATCGGAAGTTTCCACCTCGTAAGGTTTACTCGTCAGATAAACCCGCTAGAGTGCAATTTTGTGAAACCATGTTACGTAACGTCACAGACAATGCTAACTACACCATGAATATTTTATTCTCTGACGAAGCCACATTTGAAAGCGACTCATCAGCCAATCGACATAACGTATACTACTGGGCAACAGAAAATCCGCATTGGGTACGACGAGTAGACCACCAGCGAATATTTTCCGTCAACGTATGGGGTGGTATTCTGGGAAGAAGAGTTCTGGGACCTGTGTTTTTCGAGGACCACTTAACTGGCCAGAAATATTTGGACTTTTTACGGCAACAGCTGCAAGATATTCTAGATACGCTTCCACTACGCGTCAACAGAGATGTGATTTACATGCACGATGGGGCTCCTCTACATAGTACACACGAAGTCCGACAATTTCTGGACACTGAATTTCCTGGACGTTGGATTGGACGTGGAAGACCAATGCACTGGCCTGCACGCTCACCAGACCTCACCCCATGTGATTTCTTCCTATGGGGTTACGTTAAACAAACAATTGCATTTATTTATTCGAACTTTTGAATTCTATTGCCGTTTTCTTTAAAGAATCACATACGAGAATGGATGTGTGGCGAGATGAAGTTTCGCGCAAAGTTTTAAACACAGTTGGCGAAACTAAGTGGGATTCCAAATTTAACGCTGTTTTAAAAATATTTGGATTATATGGTGATCCAAGTGAGGCTCTTTATGTTAAAATTCTACACATTTTTCAAAAAATAATAGAATCTGATTTAAACAGCGATATAAAATATAATGCCACAACATACGCTAATTCACTTATAAAATATTGTCACGACAGTGACTTTATTCTTTTTAGGGGTGGAACACGAATTTAACACCCGGTTAAAATAAACAATTTTATTCGATAATGATAAATGAAAATATACAATAAGACTTAAAAATATATACTTACATGGGACGTATTCGACCCTAGTGATAGTCTGTACTACTTGCCAACCCCTGGCCGCTAATCCTCCTCGCAAGTACCACCGCCTAATTTATGCTGATGTTAGAGTTTAGTAATTGGCAATACTTGCGAAAAGGTTCATCGTACGAAGCAATGTGGGTCATATTGATACATGTCACAATCGTGACAATTTGAAACTATATTAATCGCAAATTTGTATTTAAAAGTATTCCAGTACGTATCTCCTACTTAAAAATATTTGCAAACTGCTGGTTTGGATTTGATCTCAGCCCAGACGATGATAAATAAAACCAAAAATTCTTTATCTCACTTGAGCAGAGATTTTGGAAATTTAAAGACCACGACTGATAAATTTGTTCAATGGGCAAATAACCAACTTAATGAGATTGATTGTAATTTTTTTGTTAATACTGAAATGGAACCAGTACGAATCCGTCGAAAAAAAATTATGTCAGGTGAATCGACTGAGCTGACTGTAATTAACGATCCGTTATAAAAATTTAAAGTTGAGGTGTAAAATGTCGTTTTAGACACTGTAGTAAGCAGCTTAAATGATAGGTTTATAAAAAATCAACATATTTATTCTTCTCTATCTGTATTTGATTCCAAACGATTTTGTAGTCTTGATGAAACTACGTTGCAATCAATTTTTTTCAATAAATTGATCACGATGTTAGTAAAATTTGACCAAGATATTTCCGCATCTTATTTAAGAGAAGAACTATTAGATTTTGCAAGAAAGTGGCCGCAACTAAAAGAATATGTTCCCGATCAGTTGGAAATCGAGGAACATTGCGATTACGCTTTTCAAAAATGTCAATGCTGTAGGGAGTGTATTCGTTGTTGCCACATTTTGTTACAAAAATATAATTTATATTCGTCAGCATATAAGAACTTATTTTTTTCATACACATTTTTGTTAACTCTGCCAATTAGTTCCGTTGCCTGTGAAAGAAGCTTTTCTAAGTTAAAAATAGTTAAGACTACGTTAAGAAACAGTTTGTCACATGAACATTTAGAAGCATTTCTGTTAATGCCTGTTGAATCGAGAGTTATATATAATATTAGTAGTGATAAGATAATAGATGTGTTATCCGAAGGAAGTGAAACATTGTCAAAGTTACTAAAGTATTAATTTTTCAAAATAAATATTTTTATATGTCGCCTTTTTGTTATCGGTATACATTCCAAAAAAAAAAATTAGGAGGCTCCTGAGGTTGATTGCCCGGGCCGCTCCGAAGGAGCCAGTCCGCCACTGTCTCTCACCCAATTTTGGAGTTCCCTTACATAATAATTTATTATTAATAAAACACCGATCTTAAAACTAATCAAAGATATAGAAATCTATTGAAACACAGTTAACATGGATGATTTTACTAAGAACTCTCTACGTAATAGAATATCTAACATCATCACCAACTACATCAATTCGAATAAAAAACAACCGCAATTATTAAAAGTTCTTGAGCACACTAGAAGATTCCTAAGACAACATGATGATATTGTGTTGGCTAGATCAGACAAAGGTAATGGAACTGTCTTATTATCTAAAAACGTCTACATGCCAGAAATATATAAAATCATCATAATTTATATAAACTCCTTACCAAAGATCCAACAAAGAAATTTGAAGCAATGGTTAATAAATTTGCTGATAAACTATTCAATAATAAATTAATTACGATGGAAATATATAAGAACCTCAAGTAATATAATTCGGTAGCACCTAAATTATATTGTTTACCTAAAACTCATAAACAAAAATTAGCGTTTCGATCAATAGTTAGTTGCATCAGTTCACCTATATATAAGTTATCGAAATTTATCAATTCAATTTTAACACCTATAATATCTACCTTTAAATACAACATTAAAAATTCATATGAATTAGGTAACGTAATTAGTAACATTGTAGTCCCAGATGATTACATGTTGATGTCACTAGACGTAGTTTCTCTATTTCCTTCTATTCCAAAAAAAATTAGTAATCAATTTAATAATGAAAAGAGGGAGATACATTAGCAGCTTCACTGATATAGACAAAAACCGATTTTTAGAAATGCTTAATGTATATTTCGACACAAATTACTTACAGTTTGATGGTAAATTTTATAAACAGTTGAACGGTACACCTATGGGTAACCCAAGTAATCCATTCTTTGCTTCACTCATAATTGATGAACTGATAGATTCTTGTATTAATAAATTACCTTTTGATCTACCTTTAATCAAAATTTATGTAGATGACATGGTATTGTTGATACCAACTAACCAAGAACAATTAATATTAGATGTATTTAATGAATATGATGAAAGAATAAAATTTACAATGGAATTAGAGAAAAATAAAAGTATTCCATTTTTGGACATCTTATTGATACGTGATGGTGATAAGTTAACATCTAATTAGTATAAAAAACAAATTAATAGTTATAGGTTGATCAATTATTACTCTCACCATAAAGCCAACATGACGATATCAGTTGCTCATAATCTAATTTTTAGAGTTTTAACTTTAAGTAATAGTAAGTTTTGGGATGACAATATAAAATTAATATCAAATATTTTAGAGAAAAATAACTATCTCAAATTAATAATTATTGTTTTACTTAACAAGGTTAAGAATAAGATCGAACAACAGATCCATCCACAAATATCAGATAACAACAACACCATATATTGCAAATTACCGTATAGTTTCTTCAGAGATATTTGGCTTGCCTCGGGCGAGTACTTTCCACCGATGTCCATAAAGGGACAGATATTGAGATTTATGATAGGCAGGTAGAAGCAAGTAGAATTAGGGACCGTACTGGCATATTTGAGGCCCTTTATTAAAATCATTGACAACTGTATAAGTGTATTTTAAAATATAAAATTCTTCAGTCAGATAAAATACAGCGTATTTATTTATGAAAATAAATATTGAAAAATAGAATATCTCACAAAATTAGAAAATTGTATTATTTCTTGTATTAATTCTTTTCAATACGGACCTGGCAAACTCTGACCATTAGGTTATTTGATAATTGTGTTATTGGGGTTCAGTTATAAAACCAATGAAGCGTGAATAAAGTCATGTCATGTCAATGCCACTTATCTCTGAATAAAGTATACATCAATCATTCCTCAGATAAAATATTACCTGTGTTGATTGACGGATATAATAATAATGGTAGTTAAATTCAGTCTTTATAACGTTAAAACTATTAATGATTTGTACAGGAGAATTAAAGGCGTAACCAACAAAGAAGATAAATCAAACATCGTTTATGGTATCCCTTGTGTTAATTGTTAGAATATGTATGTTGGTCAAACATCACGGTTGTTGAAGAATCGTCTCAGAAAGCATATCCAAGATTGCTCAGTTAAGAACATGGAGAAAAATAATAAGACAGCGTTAGCATACCATTATTTTAAAGAAGGTCATAACTTTAATTTTAATATTGGTTCGATCAAAATCCTCGACAATGAAAATAATAAAACATCAAGATTGTTGAGTGAATCGTTGTTTATTAGGAAAGGAAATACCGTTAATTATCAAGAAGATAGTATGTGGTCAACACATGCATATGACCATCTATTGAAGTATATGAAACCCTTTAATTAAAAAGAAAACATCTACTAATTGCGCAAGTCGTTTGGTGATTGTCACCAACTTTTCTCAACGACTCGTTAATTAAAGAAAAACCAAATTTGATTGATACATTAAGCCAGATATCTTTTCATCAACGCATTAAAGCTGTCCGCCCATCAGGTCAGGTTAGGTCAGGTCGTTGAAATCAAAGGGCAGTGATGCGCAATACATGACACTATGGGATGGTTTTCTTCGGTGTCACTTAGCCTCTCACTGTCCATTACCTATGCTCACCTTCACGTGGTGGACCCTGTTAACCCGAGCAACCCTGCTGGAGATCGGGTAACCAACCCCGGTGGAAGGCAGGGTCGGTGAACAAACGAGGAAGGGAAACGCATACGAAACGGAATATGATTTTGGTTATGGTTTGGCAGGTATTAATGCAGATATTAAGACGACTATGGCGATGATTATGGACCTCGAGAACCTGGGTGGGCCAGGGGACCACCCAGTGTACAAATCCCCCGCCCGGCAGCACAGTTGTGAATTGAGTAGCAACTCGGTGGGGCTCTGCTGCCGGGTCGAATTTGATCCTCCCCACGGGCTGGCTGTAGCCATAAAAAGCAAATAATGGAAAAACCAAGTACATTAGCCTCGGAATTGGACGGAATTATTGGAAACGACCCGGCAACGATAATGGACATGAACTTAAATACTGAAAACGCGAGTGGTAATGACCAAACAACACAGCAGATGGCTGAAATATTCAAACCGAAAGCATCATTGGCAAGAACTCCTCCACCGAGAGTCAGTGAGTTCGTTAACATCAATTGAAATAAATGATAGTGATAGCGACACAAACAGGTAGACCAACTAAAAAACGTAAGGCAAAAAATAGCCCTGTGGTTTCAAACCAACAATGTAGTGAAATGGAAAACCAAGCCTTGGTGAAACTTAAAAATAAAATCATCGAGCTCAATAAATTTGGGAAAGAAAATCAAAATGTGCACAAGGCAGTTAAAGCTTTGAGTGCAGAACTACTGAAGTTAGCGAACCAAGCAATCAGTGAATCAAGGAAAGACAAAGCTGCCTTGAAACAGCAGCAAGATATGCATAGGCAATTGCATGATAAATCTACGGCAGAGGCGTCCTGTCAAGCAGAAGGAGTCACAATGCGATATGCCTCCGTTATAGAGAATAGACAAGTACTGACCGTGGAAGAGCTAGAACGTGCTGAGGACGTAAATGATTTCAAAGCAATTAAGGATTATGTTTGGCCGAAATCAATATTTAAGAACGTGAACATGGTCATTGGTAACCCGCTTGAGACACAGAATAGCTTTGAACTAGTAATTGTAGAAGACCCTGACCGACAGATGAATAAAAGCATACAAAGCATGTACAAGAACAAGTACCCCGAATGGAAACAAATGGAACAAGACTTTGACATACTTGAAATTACCACAAAAATAAGAAAAAATAATCAAGACATACAGAACGTTAGAAAAATTACCAACATTACAACAACTGGTACTGAAGAAAATATGTGGAATCTGTTAACAAAAGTTAAAGATTTGACCCAACGAAATGGTATAATCAAGATTACGACGCATAAAATTTCAATAATGGAAGCAAACATCTTGATGATAATGATACAAACAATATTTAACGGTACAGACACCAAAGTAGATCTATACACACCTAGACCAAAAATGATAAATACAACATCAAATAAACCCAAGAGAGAATATAATACAGATGCAATTGTTATATCAACAGAAAATAAAGACTACAAAGGAGTGCTAAATCGAGTCAAAAATGCGTTCAAAGATGACGACGAAATGAAGAATAAGATTCGAAAAGTGCGAAGTACAAACGATGGTAAATTGTTAATAATCACCGATAAAGATGTCAAAACAACAAAAAAGATTAAAAATAAATTGACAGAAGCAATAAGCGAAGCGAATGTACGACAAGCACAACAAGAGAGAAACGCAACAATCTACCTTAGAGGGCTTGATGCGATAACAACGAAAACCGAGGTGCAAGAAGCATTACAAAAAATAATAGAAGGAGGATCAAAAACTATGACGGTTAATGAAATGAGACCGTCAAGAAATAATACCCAAACAGTCACTGTTACAATGGATACGACATCTACCAAAAAACTAATCAATATCAAATTCATACCCGTTGGGATGGTTAGGGCGAGAGTGGAGGAAAGTATTAACATTCTCCAGTGCTTCAAATGTCTAAACTATGGGCATGCTGCAGCTGAGTGTCTAACGAATGAGGATAGATCTGGAATGTGCTATAATTGTGGGGAAAATGGACATCAAAGCAAAGATTGTAAAAATGATACCCATTGTCCTGTCTGCAATACTAAAGGCCATAAGATGAATAGTATTAAATGTAAGAAGTTCCGAGACGCATTAAGCGAGAGACGAAGGAGATTGACAACGGTGACAGATGACGTGTTCATCTAAACTCAATTACCTGAAATGGAAACTCATTACGTAATAAAATACAGGGCATTCCAATAAAAAGGAGCCACCCTGAATAACTTCCTTGGCGGTTCATTCAAGCAAAAATCCTGAGACAGGTCGATGTTTGTTTGGAGGGGGACACATTTTAATGTCAAACGTGACCTTGTAACGTCAACCCTCTACCCCCGGCAGCCCCCAACTTAAGAATCTTAAATGGAAAGGGGGGTCGAGTAGCACCTCATT
>JAZBGY010002540.1:0-10058 GCA_037414755.1 Lydus trimaculatus
AAACTTGAAATCGTTAAATTCTTTGAGATAAACGAAGAAAAAAAACACACATACGGAAAAATTCTCCCGTCATATATCCTTACGTTTTCGTGTTTTTTTTCTCCCTCCGCACACCACCCCCGAAACTTTCTACTTCAATTTGTCGAAATTGAACATGAATGATGCCGGATCATAAAAACAAACACGACAAGTTATTTTTTTCTTCATCTACTTCCTGTAGGTGTGTATAAAAAAAAAAACTTAAAAATTCTAACGAAACAGAAAAAAAAAAACAAAACATATCAACTTCTATATTTGTCATTTTATAGAGAGGGTGAGTTGTTCCCAGTGAAAAGTTATATTTTACAGAATTATTCATGTACAAAAGCATATCTACACCCTTATAAATATACCTGTATATAGTAAAAAATTATGTTGATATATCAGTGTCATATATCTATATAAGCTTTTAAATATTATTCACACCCCCTTGCATTCAAAAAATTACGATAAATTGTGTTGTTATTATTATTATTTCAACAGTTTTTCTTCTCATTTCGACGATAAAATATAGCGGATTTAATCAGATTTTTTATGGTACGATTGTTAAATTTCACAACAGAAAATATAAGAACAATGTGTTAGTATACGTATGAATATTCAGGGGGTATATGTGAAAATAAATCCTTACTGATCTGACCCTTGTTTTCATGAACCAGTAACAAAGCCATTGTAATGGACATTTAACAAATCGTCTGTCAACTCTACCCCTATTATCCACTAAATCATATCTTTTATATACCTGTTATTTTTTATAGAATAATCCTAAATTAGAATAGATTTTCCTAAATTGCACCCTCTTTTGAAAAAAAAAACTTTTCCTTCTTTTATGTAATAATTGAAAACGACACCAGACAAGGTTATAAAACTCATTAATTTACCGCTGATGTTCCAATTTAATCTTAAAAAGACTAGAACAAAATAACAAAACTAGAAGGGTTGATATAGGTATACGTGTCAATGATTGTTCCATAGTCATCACAAAATTCAACGTTTTATTTGTGGATTGAAATTTACGTGATCTGCGATTGTGGCAGAGAATTTGTCATGTTCATGCTGAAACTACGTGACAATGATACATTACTGCCAACCACCAGCCAAATTTACGTTTAAACCAGACGATCTAAAAAAAAATAAAAATATTAATAATATACGTTGTTTTTTTTGTGTGTGTTACTGATTGAAGAAATGAAAGGTATTCTTCTATAGAAAGTGGATATCTATTTCATTGATCTTTTGGAACAAATTCGTTTGTAACTGTATTGGTTGTTGAATGAATAGAACTGAGGGCAAAGTAGATTACTTCCGAATTCACTTTCACCATACAAATAAAGGAAATGAGAAAGGTGGGTGGTTTTTCTTAAAGAAAAAACTGCCAATAATAGATAAGGTAACAGAAGAGCGAGAGAAAACTAAATAACCTTGCAAAAAAATTTGAATATAAAAGCAGGTGTAAACAATGAGAGTAAAACACCCTTCAGCTACATAACAGAATTTTCAATTTATAACAAACGAAGATTTGGAATTTTTCAAAAATATTAGTCTGTTATTGTTCTATTCTGATGAGAACAAATCAACAATGACTCAAATTAAGAGACGTGAAGACAATACGAACAATACGTACAGCGAATCTTCACTATCAAATGTCAGCAGCACTTCAAAGTTTCGTATAAAAGCAATTTAACAGCTTTTCATTATTATTCCCATCTTTCAACAATCATCACTGTTTAAGTAAATATGATTTTAACACATTCAGCCAGACAGAACAACTATCACCATAATATTAATTAAAAAAAAAACCTGATTCAGTAAGTATCTTGAATTTCTTTAAGAGATCATATGTATTTAGTTTTATTTATTTGATTAATACCAGAGTAAAACGTGATCATCTATCCTTCTAAACCAACCCTCTTCATCAATATTTCATGTCAACCCCCCTATTTTCACGTTTCATCCCCTATTTCTACACCACATGAAAAGCACTTTGCAACATTTATTTGAGACTGTATACCCCATATACAATTCATGTTGGATTCAACTGCAACTGACAACTGTCCTCTTGACTAAACCCCAAGAAATCTTTTGTCTCCACCAATCGGTACAATACTTTCTTAATTATAAACAATTTGAAAAATAATGTGTTTTAATTAAAAGACAACAATTTCCGGATACGACGTTGTTTCTTCATTCAATCAACCCTAGAATTTTTAGATAGATGCTGCTTACAAGGGTGACGGAAAAAGTTAAGTAAGATATAACAGAAGGGTGATAGAAACACGTGATGACTTTCTCATGATAGTGAAAAAAAAAACTATAATTACACTTGAGTTGTTTCCTCACGTTAGAGATTGAACATGGTTCAATCTGTTCTTGACGCCTATAGCAATAGGGTGGTGATTGTGATTTTCTTTCGATTTTCTCTCCTTATCGTCATCATCATCATGATCATCTCAAAACAATTGAACTGTTAAATCGTCTGCGATTAATATTAACGCTTTATATTTAATTTAAGTATTGCATACTGTCGTTAGTTGGAGATGATGATGATGATTGGATCAACTTTAAAATAGTGATGGTGCATCTTTAATGGAAATCTTTCAGATGTTTGATAATTACAGGAAAATGAAAGGTCTTGTTAACGAACGAAGGTGGTGGTAGGTCAAGTGTTTTAGTTCTTTGATCATTAATTTTCCTCCCTTTTAACACGAATTTTTTGTGTAATTTTAAAATTTATCCAACAAGAAGAGGTCAACAACATATAATGAAACGTTATATTGTTATTGTGTTACAATATAACAGAATTAGTTTCAACCCTATGAAATCCTTGTAAAATGACTAATGGAAGATAATAAAGCTCAAGTTTACACTTAGTAAACCAACAACGACACACACACACACACACTAACATGAAGATTGTGGTCCAGGTGTAAAAGGTTTTTCCAAGGGCTTGTTATATATCACCGGGATTTATATAGTGTTTGTTTAGGGGATTTACATAAAGATTATGAAAATGAAAGGAAAATGGTGAAGTAGAAAAGAAGTTAGTCTTTTGCATTCAACAAATTTCTATAAAAAAAAAGCTATTTTCTATTTTTAAACCATAAGAGTTTCTTCAATGAAACATTACTCTCTTTAATCAAATTGAATTAAACTGAATTGTTTCAATTATTTGATTAAATGACGTCATAGTCTGAAAATACTAATATTAAAATACAAACTAAAAATAGATGTTAACAGTAAGAATGAGAACAACAATAATAATTAGAAGAATTTCCTTTCTGTCCAAACAATAATACAAGCACGATTATTTTTTTTTTTTATGACAAATAAACAAACAAAGGGTTGGTCGGTGGTTCATATCAATTTTCTGGATGGAATGACAAGCGAATTAAACCATCCAACAACAAATGTGTAAACTAATAATTGTCACATCATTTCCATTGCGATTAAATGGAAAACACTCAAACACTCAAACTGGAAAAACTACCATCTTTCGAATTAATTCCAATTTGTGTTTGCCACTTTATGCACTCTTATTCAACCACACCAACAACCAAGTTAGTTGAAATAAATAAAAGCAATTCTTAATTAAAAACATGCCAAACCAGAAACGACTAACCGTTTTATATTTTGTAGGGAGGTCGGAGTATTTATATAAAAAGACAAGGGGTGAAAGGCTAATAAAATTCATCCCCTTATTGCTAAAAGTTATTTCCAATTCTAATAATAATAATAATATTAACTTTGTAAAGCATCAATTAAACATTAAAAACTTGTTCAATTTGATCGACTTTTATAACAAAATGATGGTGTGGTTTTGCTTTTTCTTTTTGTTGGTTGAATATTGTAAAAGTTTCCCATGATTCTTGGAAGTTGAATGTTTTAAAAATACGATTATTAAAAAAATGTTTCAGCTTTGATCTGAATTAATGGTAAAAGTTCAAAGAATAAACAACAACAAAGCAAAATCAAAACTTAACTTCTCTAGGGATGTAATCAAACATTAATCTTGAAAACTTCCCAACAACTATTTCCCCAAACAGTCTAGTGCAATAATCTTATATTTGTGTCCCGTAAGATGTGTTCTAACAAATAATTCTTGATTAACAGTTTATTTATTTCCAATAACTTATGTTCGATTTACGTGTTTTTTTCTAAGCTACACGGGATGAGTGCGAAAACTCAAAATTTCTGTATAGATAATAAAAATGTAATAAATTGTTTGATTGAAACCATTAATAATGGATATTATTAGTTAAATCAACTATAAATCATATGAATAACAGGGTGCATAATTCGTATGCATAGAATTTTCAAAACAACACTAGAACTCTGCTGATGATGGTAGATGGATTATTGTTGGTGCTACCATAATTGAGGGTTATAATAAAGGGGTTGTAGATTGGATTGTTCATATGGTTTAAACCCTTCCACTTCTATTAAATCGTTAATGTTTTTCACTAACTGCAATAGGGTGGGATTTTGAACTGACTTGTTGTTATTTCTAGTTTCTATCGATAAATTTCAATATTTTCAAAGTTTCTCCTGAAGATAACAACAGTTCATTGCCTTCTATTCAAGTATCTTGCAACATTTAATAGAAACTACATAATGTTCCCTTATTATTGATAACAAGAATAGATATTCTAATGAAGGGTTTAAGTTTATCTTGAATGTCAGAGTGTATCTTTGTGTTAAATTAATTTTTAAACACTTCCGGCAACAAGAGAGGAACAACAACCAAAAACACACATACGAACCGATAACGAACCAAATCTCCTCCTGTCTGGATTTTATCTCACAAAAATTCCAATCAATAATTTCATATAAACCAAACAATAGTTGTCTGTCTGTCTCGCTATAATTTAATTTTCCGTTAGAATGATTTACAATTTTGCCAATAAATATAATGGAATTTTTTAACTGTTTTTTTTTTTGGGCAATTTTCAAGCAATATCAAAAAATAGCTAAAATTCTATTTCCAACTTGCCAAGTTGAATATTAAGGAGAAAAAATTAGCGCAATAAAAGCTGAAACTTATAGAACATGTCAAAATTGGAGGGATGCCAAATTTTGTTGGATGGAAAAGATCACCTTTTTACTATCTAGACTTGTCTGTTATGATAAAAGATAATACAATTCTTAAAGTCATTTATGATTTGCCAAATCTATTTTAAAATCATAAGACAAGCAGTTGTGTAATTAATTAAAATTAATTAAAATACACAACATAATTATTGTTAATTAAAGCGCTAAAATGGCTAAAAGAATGGAATGCATTTGTCATTTTTTAATTAGCTATGAACATGAATAGAAAAATAATTGTATTTTGGTTTGTGTTATTTTTATAAACCATCCTTAATTAGAATAATGCCGGCGTACTATAAAATTATTATCTATAGAATTAGGTACACAATAAATTTAATGTAAATATTAACAAATTGTAATAAAAAAACAACAACAAAAGTAAATTTAATCGAATTAGTTTAAATTTTCAACTCTTGTTGTTATAAAACTAATTTGAATGCATAACTCGACTTTGTTTCTAGGAATAATACTAATTTGAATACGGTGTATATATCACAACCAGGCGACAACAGAACAACACCGGATATAAAGTTCCTAAAGTTAAAACATCTGAAAACCGACGTGTCACAACAACAACAACAACCGACAAGACAGAAATATTATAATAATTGAATTTTTAAAACTGATTACAATACACGAGCGTGAGTCTTTAAAAATTCATAAATACATATAAAATATATTCTTCTATATGTTGAATAATCCGTAACAATTTGTGAAGAATACAAGGGGAGATGATGTTATAAAGGAACACCATGTGTAGTCCACCTGAATAATCCCTCTGAAAATATGATTTCAAATAAGATTTCTCACCCACAATATTGGAAAGACTACTCTTATACTTCTAGAATATATAATAAAAAATAAGAGATTCCCTATCGTAATCTTCTTCTCTTCATCATCTATTTCTTATAAAAGTAACAAAGCACATACATATACAAGAGAAACATGATTCAAGTTTCATGATAAATGAGGTATTTGGTTGTGTCATTTCATCCGGAAAATAATTCTTTTGACGATTTGTTGAAAACGAAATAGTTAAAAACGGACACACACAGACAGACGGTATAGTTGCTGAAAATTTATTTAATATTAAAAAATACATAAGTGATGATTTATGACTATTGGAAAATTTTAAATTTACGATAAGAATATAAAAGTTTGTATGGTTGGATTTTGGTGGATGCGCTACAATAAAAATCAATATAACAACAATTAACAAATCTATAATTTCAATTGATGAACAATTCACCATTTAAACAAATCCTATTTCGTATAATTTTGATAAGCCAAAATGCTTGTTTCTATATGGACATACAAGTTCATCGTGTTTTGTTTAATGGGATTACATGAAATGCAGTCGTTGAATGGGCATTGAAATTGAAATAGACGTGGTGGTGAACAACATAAAAATAAAAAATATCGTAAAACATATGGATAGGTCTGTTAATTATTGAGAAACTACCGGAATGGAAACTAGTTTATTCAACAGAAAATCAACTCTCTGTTTAACTGGTTCGTTTTAGATGTTCAAACAATTATATTTTGGATTTTACGATAAGTACGAGAGAAATAATCTGATAACTCAAATGAATTGAAGTGAGACCACCAATACTTTATGACTACATTTTTTTTCTAGAAAAGAAAAATGTCGACTTCACTTCCGCTAATACCGGAAACACCGTCAAAAAACCTATCAATAATACAGTGAATTTCATCTAAAATTGCTTTAAATATAATCAATACAGAACAAAATGAGTATTTGAAAGTCATCTTTCTAACAGTAAGTACATTATTTGTTTCTATATTTTCTGTTTATTTAACAAAACAAATCGGGGTAACTTGTGTACACCCTCTATGCGGTGCCAGATTGGCCACAGATGACGTTGAATTTATATTCTACAAACAATTATACCGAAATTTACATCAAAAATTAATTAATCAATTAGATTTATATTTAAATTGCATATAATGAAAATGTATATCATCATATTTATTGTTTTTGTATATTGCTTGTCTTATTATTTTTAAATGGAATTATTATATGATATTTGACGTACCTACCTGCTGCTATTGTGAAATTAATTAATTCGATTCGATAAATTGCAAATTAAAATGCCAATTTAGCATATTTGAATAAAATTATGCAAGTAATCAAACAAAACAAGTACAAAAAAAAATGATTTAATTACAAGTCTAATAATAAACCACTTAAAATACCCTACTACTCTTATAATTAATTACAAGATATCTCTCTCATCATCCATATTTCATGAAAAAGTTTATTTTCGAAACCGATATTTCATTAAATACAAGAGGGTAGAAATATTCCGGTGTAACCACCAACATATGTCAACACTCAATATTGGTCGAATTACACATCATGTGTTAGCAATGTTTCACTCAAATGATGGATGATAACACAACGACAACAACATGTAACAACGCTTATTATAACTGGTGTTTTTTTTTTGTTTAAAAAAAAAATGAAAATGACTATATGATTAAAAAATGTGAGCAATTCCAACTAAATCTGATACATTTTCTAACGTTTTCCTCTATTCATCATCTTATCATCAATCTTGATAACAAAAAGGCAACATTAGAAGAAGATGAAGAAAAAAACCAGTACAGTGTAAAAGGTTTTCGTACTCCAATTTAAGATGATAGATACGGCCCTTGATAAATATTTTGCAGACCGCACACATCTACTTTCTAATCCCCCAGAGATTCTAAATCTACACAAGGAATGATGGTTTATTTATTAAAAATGACAGGATACAATAAAAATCCATAAAATTGTTATTATTTTTCAAATTCACAATAATGTTAAAATATTTAACGATTTAAGACATATTTCAAATTGTTGTAAAGTGAAAGAAAATTGTCAAACGATTTTGAATTCTCATTTTAAAATCAAATCTTGATCGTATACAACAGAATGTCGACTTTATCGTCATTCAAATCACCCCCGGAAGGTTTTTTTTTTTTGGTATAGAAAAAGTGATTTCTTTGTGTAAGACAGTCACATTTTATCGTAGAGAAGAAGAGGGTGGTAAAAAGAGACTCAAGCAAAGTTTATGTATGATAGATGAAGAGTTGATGAAAAAAACATCTGCTACTAGACATTTCTTACTATGTATCCAGTAATTTTATTCAATTACGTGATACAATATTCAATTCAATTTACACAGTCGATAACTGGTGCGCCTTTAGCAATGAATTTTTAAACAATCCCTTAGCATCATCGAACTGAAATTGTGTTTTAACAAAGACAAAACTTCAACTGATAACAATCCATGACAGTAATCTTCTGATAAAGTTTAGATCACGTTTCGATTAGATACTACAAAGCTTTTTAAGATTAACTTTAATTATAAGCTTTAGATAATTAATTTAACAACTGTACAAGAACAATGTAGACTTGATTTAAGACACGGGGGCAATTTTGACATCGAATCCGTCTCATTCATCCATTCGAAAACTTGATCAATTAAACCACCACAACCTATTGGAATTTTACACGTAAACTTGCTTAGAATTTAATCGAAACTTTCTTAACGATCTTATATATACACACACAGACACAGAAATACACAAAAAATCAATCAAGAATTGTCAAACTTAATTATAAGATTACTCAACGCAAAATCAAAAGTTCTATTAAATATAGACGAGGGTAAGTGTATAAGGGGTAAAAATAAAGTTGCAATCCCTCATCTAAAACTAAGTTATGACACGCATTGATTTTCCACTAGAAAACACCATACACATACACATACATACATAGTAACCCCCTGCTCACTTATACGTTTAGAGAAAATGCAATTAGTGGCTCGTTTACTCAGCTGTCGTTTTTAGCACCGTCCTACGGATTAATTGTTAATTATTAATCTAGCAAGGGTAATTGCTAGGAAAAAGACAGATTGAATCATTATAGATCTACAGTGTAAGCGACATAAGTGAAACGAAAAACAATAAGGGTGGTGAAATAAATAGCGTAATAATTTTAACAGTAATTTATCAATGTCGTCTATCAATTTTAGTTTATCACAAAAAAACAAAAAAACAACAAGCAGAAACAAATCGCAATTGTAGAAGTATAATGCATAAATTTTTGCTGACCATCACCACCCTATTCCATTACTATTTTTCCATCTTCAAAATTACACACAGAAATAGATAGATAAAGTGAATTTTAATATTGCCAGTCATCTATCACATACCGAATTTCCATTTATATGAAAGAAATTGTTTTGCAAATCTATACAACATATATATAACTACTTATAAAGGGGTTTCTTTGCTTATATTTCTTTTACAAGAAATGGTGACAAAAACACGTATTCGTTGTCGTACAATTTTCATCTTTCAATATGATAGATATCAGTCAATTCGATTTGAACTTGTAGATTTATACAGGGTGAAACATTTCAAGTAGACACTACAAGAAATAGGACAGTGTTAGAGCTTTCCCCAGGATTATGTACCCTCCAAACCATACCCCCTTTTGTAACGACAACTTTTCTTTTCATTTAATTCTATTACTTTAACGCATAAACAGATGTGAGGATATTTGCCATCTTTATCGTTGAGAACTTAGAAACATTACGAATCGAATCAATAAGAGCAAGATGAGATTACATTGTAGTAGATTGTCTCAATTCTTGTAGTTTCTGCTGTGTTTCTATTTGAAATGTCTCAATCTGTATATTTGGAATATACCTAAGCGAGAAATTTTTGTTCGATACTTCGATTTAGAAACGATAAAGTTGGTTGAATTTAATTTGTCTACGAAACTTTTCATAACAATATCGGTCTAGTGGAAACAATTCGGAGATCAAACTAAAGTATTTGATTGACCATTATTTGTTTTGTTGACGATACTCTCTGGTAGCAAAAAAGGGGATGATTGACTTTATCCACCTCTCAAG
>JAZBGY010002541.1:0-10030 GCA_037414755.1 Lydus trimaculatus
ACATGTGAATGTGTGGTAAATTCAAAACTATAACGAAATAAAATTTTCAAATATTCATGTTGTCATTATTCACCTGTCACCGACATATTCCCCAAAACAATTTTATCGAGCTTACAGGTTTTATTCAATGAGTTTTTTCTTATAAACACGTATACACACAAGATGTGCAGACTCGAAGAAAAAGTTAAATTTTCTTTATATTACTGCAACAAGTCGAAATGTGTCATTTCACTCTATATCACCTTTATAAATCTCATTGTCGTCGACATAGAATAGTTATGTTTGTTTTAAAAATCTGATTCACGATAATATCAATTTAAACTGATATTCAATTAGAATCTCATATTTCCTATTAACCTAATTCAAAACTTTTTAGTAAATTTGGGTTAAAAGTTCCGATTAGAGTTAACTTAAACCCTATAATCACCTAATGTTAAATTTAGGTAAAATTCAAATTTAATGTTTCAAGTTGCTCTACTTTCAGGTTAAAATGTGTTTGACTTTAGCAAGGCGGCGCCTAGTCTGTGCGGGACCTGCGACAACAACATTTTTGAGGGTTCCAAAGAATTTCTCATTTTGGACGTTACAAAATAATTGGTGAACAAGAAAAAAATCCAGACAGTGTTTCCACTAGGCGAGAAAATTTATGCTCATTTTTCTCCAAATAGAAAATTATAACGAATTTTTTGTTGTAAACAGCAATGTGAGAAAATTGACAAGAGTTTCGAACAATCTCCACTAGTTTCTTGCGCTTGCCGGTTGGTCAAACGTATACACCCTATCTAGTAACATTTTTTCGCAAATTTTCAGCGAGTTTTAGAACGAGATATTCGCACTAGAAAAACTCGTTAGAAGTTTATGTAAAGAGTAAACACGTTAAGAGGAAAGCGCGAGTTTCATGCTCATGAAACATGGCGTAAGGAATGCTTTTCTTATATTTTTGAATTTGAAGGGAAATACTTTACGAATTTGAAATTTATTCACATGTGTAAATTAAATGGAACAGGACATTGCGGAGGCCTTTGAAAGTATGGAGCCCATGGGCTTCATCCCTGCCGGTCTAAGTGCGTAAACGTAGTTGCTTTCCGGCTTGGCTTATCAGTACCGACAGTTGGTGCTCAAATGAAAAAAAAAGATATTTCTCGTACTCTTAGTACTGTTAGTTCCGGAGATTGAACAGTCTATGGAAATCACATCGTTATCAGGTATTTTATGAAATTTGAAACACCTAACTGATATTTCGCTGGTTTTACCGGTTTTTACTGTATGACAGATACACGAAAATTCAGCGCCCGTCGACGCTGGTGGTTAAAAAGCAGGCAACCTACTTTCACTGTGTACCCTAAGGGTGACTCTGGATTTCAAGTATTACTCGTTTAATAATAAAACACACATATCCTTATGTAGATTTATTTCTTTTTGTATTCATAATCAGAACGTATCACATCAAAAATGTAAAAAAAAAAACGATATTAATTCTTCTGCGTATAATGTAGGAACATCAAAACCGAACAACTGAACAATAGGCCCCAGAAGATCATTTTCCATCTCTAAATAGAAACATTTTGTCTTTTTATTTATATTACAACCGTATAAAATACCTACTCTGATTGAACAAAAATAATTGGAATGTTTCCATTAAACCATTTTTCAAGCAAATTTTCAAATTACTATTTGAAAATTTGGAAAAGTGGAAACCTACAATTCTTTAATCGATTTCTCTATAAAAACTCGCGAATGCTGCAATCAAAGTTTCCAGCCTATTTCAGTGAATACAATCAAATCGACAGTCATCATAAGAACAGTCGATTTATTTACATAATTCAAGATTTTTCTTGTCAAAATCCATTTTAAAGACATCTGTTTGAAAACACTGAATTGTAAACGCACTTTGATTTTATGATCGGTAAATGATTTTGAAAAAATTTGCGAAGTCTTTAATAATTATTGCTTGTTTTTTAACAGTTTCTAAATTGATTAAATTGTTAATTAGATTAATTAAAGTAACATTACTATAAATAGAAACTTCTTTTCTATTATTATTAAATTTATCTACATCTGTTTGTTAAACTAGAAAGATTCCATTGCTCAAATGTGGGTATATATATAAATAAATAATAATGTGTTTTATTTTTATTAAATTACATCTATTTATTTCGTGGTTGTCACTTAAAACCTGTGACAATGAATTATATGTACATGTTTGAGAGCTATAAACACGCTTTTATATATTTTAGTACCTACTACCCACATTGGAATTTAAAATACTTTAAGAGTTGATAAAGTAATTTATCTGTATGGGTAGTAATTTTGATAATTTTATCAATTTATCTTGGATCAATTTATCATATAAATAATGTAATCAATTACAGGAATTCATACTTATGAAAAATACCTATCTTTAAAAAGTAATGTCTATTTGAATTGACTGAAGAAACTAATAGGTCTTACAGTAAAATAATTTCTGGTGTACACTCGACGTTTATATAAAGGCAAGCTCACATTATGCCAGGACAGGCTCCATCGCATCACATTCCATCTTTTTATGAATTTTATATGAAGTATTGCATATAAATATTTAACTGATGAGCCAGAGCGAGCGGGTCGCATAGAGGCATCACAGGGTAAGCGGATTTTCGATCTGCGATATATGTAATAGTTCATATACAGGCCCGACAAGAAGGGGTACAGGGTACAGCCGGTACAAATAACCGGGGCATGGGGTATTCTGAGGCCCGGAATCTCCTCTGATGTCGTTGTTATTATAATGAAACGTCATTTTTCATGTTTCGTGGAAGAATTGTAGCGGGGCCTAGTTTCGCTTTTGGCGGCCCTGTGCGTATAACACATAAAAGCGATCAGACGCGTATTTTGAGAATAAAATGTGATACGGTCCTTTTCAACTGTAATCTATGCAGGCTTTGAAACTTTATGCTATAAATTTCAATTAAACAAAATATAATTATATAGTATTTCATTTTTTAAATTACTACTCCTATTAAGTATTTATTGCACAATTATTTTTTTGTTGTCATCGGTTTTATGAACTATCGCATATAGATAACCGGCAGCATTGCATCTATATGCGATGCTCTATATTGAATACATAGAAGTTATCACAAGCGAATATATAAAATATAATACGATGCAGCCAATCGCGACATAATATGATATGCACTAGCCATAAGGCTGTTGTGTACCATTGCGAAGCAAAACGTATGGGCGACCCAAATGAGAAACAAGACTAGCTGTTAAATAACAGAAGCTTTTGTTGATCTTTCAGGACTTTTATCCTTTCGAAACACGTAAAGTTGCAATCTCAGTTTATTACTATTCTTTGTAATTATTTGATGATTGAAATAAGAAAATGTACTTTACTTTATCTTTCCACGATGAATGCAGCAGTACTTAATTGTCTCACAATCGTAATTGATGCGTAAAATTTTTGCCACGGACATTTGTATACAATTATCTTGGTCTTACTACCATGCAGTAATAGTCTATAAACTTTTAGTTTCAAGACAGCCTCTCTAGTGGCGGAATTGCTTTGAAGACAGTTTTAGTCTAGTTTAGTTTGCTGAGATAAAGCGACTGCTTTACATATGTGCTGACTGATGATCCACACTTAACTAAATCACCGAATATGTACGGAACATTTCCGTAATTGCACTTGTAAAGACTGTAATTATCTATAATGTAGTTGTTAACATATTATTATTTTGATGTATGTATTACTTTGAATGTGAAAACTAATTATACAGAATGTTTTTTTCATTGTGATTTATCAGTGCTGCGTATTTAAGGAGACCAATAAAACGGTTAAGAAAAATCCATAATTGAACGGAATAGTAAAATAATGGGAATGTACATATACAACCGACCAGTATATCATAAAAAATTGAAAGTTCTAAGCTGAAAGCCCAGAAGTGTAAACACACACATTCCTTACTTACTTAGGGTAATACGACTCTAATCCATATTTCCATAGAAACCATGGTCGATGGTATTAAACACAGGTCCCTACTTTAAAGTAATTGATTTGACTGTTGTGATGTAAAAACAAGTTAAAACTTCAAACTAACAAAGTTGCATAATTGAAGGAAGGATAGCAAACTCTTTCGAAATACAAAACAAAAAATTTTGGTCCATATTAAAAAAAAATAGGTAGCCCTGAAGAGACAGAACGTCGAATGGCAAATTCGCTACTATACACAAATGCGGCTCGATCATTACTATCATAAAGTCTGCCTTCCTATATCCGTCGTAGACAAACTCACAAAGCTTGTGACTGATTAATTTTTATTACAAGGAAAAAGTATCTATCATCAAACAATCATTTAGGGATGTATGTTTTGTATCAATCAATCTATTTAGGGTATAAGATGGCTATACTAAACGGACGACTACAATCGTTACTAATCTTTGGAAAATAATCTTCCAATTAGTTACTGATTTTCTTCATAATTTATGTTTATTTAGAGTTAAATTTTTTATCATAGTTTTTTCTAGGAAGGCAAGTTGAATAAAATAACAAATGATGATTATGACAATTTAATCATTACAGGTTATAATTTAATGAAGCATAAAACTAAATTCAGTTTTCATTCGAAATAAACGTATTTGTAATAATACGTCAGAAGCATAAATACTCCTTTGTTAGAAAATCTGCATACAGAATAAGCCGACAATATAATTGCAACAACAGCTAACAGTGTGATGAATTACTTGTCCAACAAAATAAAATTAGACAAGAAACATTTCCTTCAGAAGAAATAAGCTATAGAAAAGAATGAGCGGATACTGTCTAAATTATATTCGAGTTGATGCGTTTTCTGTGCAGTGTTGTAAATAAATTTGTGATTTTACGAAAAAGGACAATATTTGTCAGGTGCTAAAAAGAGGAAACGTTCAAAATTAAAAAAGGGGGCTTCAAAGAAAATTAATTGTGACCACAGTTTAACATAACACATAGAAAAAAGATAAAAACAGAAGATAATGTAATTCCGAGCAATCAAGATGTACCTAATATATATATATAGCCGTGATGCCATTTCTGAAAAACAAAGAGATTGAAATTGATAGAGAAAATATAGTTTTACATTATTTATGTTATAAATATAGTTCAAATTCTATTGCTTTAACGTAAAATTCTTCTAGATAAAATTGTTATAGGGGCATTCAAAAAAATTCTTACATCCATGGCCGGCTCTAGGTAAAATTATAAACATTTCCAAAAAGGAAAATTTCATGTTTATAATATTACTGACTTTAACATACTTTACAAAAAAACTGACATTCTATAATATTTTAAAATAAAATCTACGTATCTGATGACATCTAGACATAAATTTCCAATTGATCTAGAAAGATGAAAGTTGGAAAATAGTCCTTCAATAAAGACATAAATATCGAACACATATCTTTTCGAATTCGATTACATAAAATACTGATTCAACAGTTTTTACAACCATAACAGATACTTGTTTACACATCGTGTTTCCCATTGAGCCAATCGCCAAACTTTGGTAATTCCCTAGTAAGCAACTAAGAAAGGAAACTTTAAATAGCTATTTTACGCTAGAGATTGATTATTATGTGGAAATTATCTTTTCTATACTGTTTTCCAATGTCGGCACCGTCTTTCTTTTGTTTTATATAAACAATTTGTATATTCAATTCTGAGGAAGCTGTTTCTTGTTTTCGATAATAATCTTCATCACTTTTCTTAGAAAAGCTACTTACAAAATTTGTTGGTTAATGAATGGTTTCAACCGTTCATATTGACTAATTGTAAGCAATACTTTAAATTTCGTAAGTTGAAAGAAATTTTGTCTTTTTTTGGTTCTTAATATTTAACAAACATGTTATTATATAGAACTTACGAGCAAAAACTAAGAACAGTATGACTGTTGTTATTTCTGTTAGCAAAATTTAAAAAATTACAAAAATGCTCAGTGGCGTACTGACCCGTTGACAGACGCGTGTTCCAATTTGTAATGACAAGACATACTCTTATGTTTATTTTGTTCTAAGTATCTAAATATGTATGTGGAAAAAACTGATCAATTGTTTGTTTATAAAATAAAGGTTTGATAACCGTAGTATTTAAAATTATTGTACAAAAAAAGTGTAGTGATGCATTTTTGAATAGTTGATTTCTCTGGTCTTAATTCCAATCCATGTGAAGTGTTTTGTACACAAATTAACACGCATACCTATACACGGTTTGAGAAGTTAAAATTTTAAAATATTGAGTTTCATAGTCTTTACACCTGAACAATTTATTATTGTATGTTTAAAATGGAAGCGCCACTGTTTACTATCTATTGTAGTTACATAATTTCACGTCAGCTGCAAAGCATCTCCACTTGATGTAGTGAATCGCACAAAGCTCTAAATTAGAAATTACAAATTTTTTTATTGAATTAAAGATAATTAATTTTTTTGCTATAATTCAATAAGCTGATATTCTATACGGATTTTTGTACTTCTTTTCTCTTTACCGCACACTGGACCTCAGTTTTCCACAAAATTGCTCATTATGATATTATACGAATATCTGTAATTTTAATAATGATTTAGTTGTCTACTTAAAAAGCACCTCTACTGTTGACTTTTGCTATGCAATTTAGAGATCAATAGTTCACAATAAGTTAACATACATAGGTATAGGTATATATAGAATTGAAATGTTACATGTTACGTATCCGTGTTAAACTAATATTATTTTATTATTGAGGTTGTTAGACGACTACTGGTATCATAATTGAGCAGACTAATTATTCATGTTGTCAATATTTGTTCAACATGTAATGAAATTAGTTAAAGGTTATCTATTTCTACATATGATTGAATAGAACTTTAGAGAGGTAGAAAATCGTTGAGGTGTCAGTGAAGAGAATCTGGAAAGTTTCAAAACAAGAAAACTCACCGTAGCCATTCATGAGTGACGGTCGATGTGACAGGAGCTTAAATTGATAGAAGAGATTTGTTGCGGATAAATGGGTAGCTTGCGGTTATTGATAACAGTTGAACTGGAGCCAACGGCAAACTTAGATGGTTTGTTTACGCTACCAGAATGAGTAATGAATGCATGACAAATTGATCAATGCGTACAGAAAATATGGAAAATCCGTAGAATTGTAGAGATATAAATTTCTAGATTTTTTTTCTCGTGTCGGAGTTTCACATAAAAACTTTTTATGTCTCGCTTTGTTATTAAATCGATAAGGAAACTCGTTTTATGAGGGACTCATCAATAAACCTAACGAATTAATACGTCAAATCGGATTTTTATTATAAATCACATTTCGACGTAAATAATCACGATTTGTTTACACTTGTTCACTACATTTCTATGTATGATCACCGATATTATAAAAACGAATTTGACGATCAGTGTAAGAAAACGCCAATGATTATTTGAAATTTACATTAAATTCAAATAAACTGCTTATAAATTAATTAGCTCACCTATTAAGCAGATAAAGCTTTTAGATTTATAGGAATACTTCTTGTATAAATCGAGCCAGTACTTTTGTGATGGAACGTAAACTGATTGAGGTATTTATAAAATTATAATTTTTGTAAACATGAGCATTTTACATCTAGCATATAAGTCGCCCCTCATTTCACTGGTTCGGTTGAGAAACACTGTTCTAGATTATATTTGTTTATAAAACTAATAAAATATAAATTCCAAAAACTCTGTTGCTAAAGAATCGATTTTTGGAATTTTCATCACATTTGGGGAGAAAGTATCAAAATTGATTTTTATTATAAAAATGTATGTGTCATTATTGTTTTGCATTTATGTCCTACTCGCACTCACAATCAGTGACAACATACCAATTTGAACAAGTTTGGTTTGATAGTGTAATCATACCCATAGAGAAACACAAGTTGATACTATAATTTAGGATTCTCTTAATTGCATAACATAACAAACATAAACTTATACTGTCTTTATTACGTATAGTATATGTATTTAGTCCCAAATTGAATATAAACAAAAAGTCTACAGTCATGTTTTATAACAACGCAATGAGTAGTTAGTGGCACACAAATAATTAAAACAAATACAATGTGCTTATATTGTAAATAATATAGTATAATGCTAATCCTTATTCAAATCCACTTTTGAATCTTGGTGGATGCGCCGGAAACTCGAATTTTGAATTTTGGCGGAGAAGTATTAGGAGGGAGGGTGCCATGCGTGGTTGGCGGGCTTGGCTGTTTTATCACACGTAAAAAGCACTTTGAAAATACCGACGCGATTGTTGTTGTTATTTTGTTGTCAACGGGATATGCGTTTCGATGAAATATCCAGGCCCGTCAACAGCGAATGCGCGAATTAGAACCGGCATCATATAACTACTACGCCCGGCGCATCCACCAAAACTCAAAAGTGAATTAGGAGCGGCATCATACTATTATTATTGTATAATTATCTATATTATCCAAGGACTTATTTTAGTTGCCAAAAATGCCATTTCCGAACATTGCCTACGCAAAGAAAACTAGCACCCAGTAGGGAAGTTAAATTTTAACATACAGACTAGACGTTAGCACCACCTACTCTTAGGGGTTTCGCATAAGATAGAATGAGATAAACAGAAAATAAGCGATATTTGACCGAGAATCTCGATCTGCTTCAATCTTTGTCTGAAACATTTGTCCACTGATGTTTCATTTTATGTTCATGACAAATATAACAATGTTTAGAGAAATGTATATGAGACTGGATATTGTCAATAGCTAGAGTTCTTAGACGTCTGACCGTTTATTTTCATCTCATTCTAAGTTATGCGAAACTTATATGTGGTTATGCTATTTTTTTCTCGTATGTTCGTATTAAAAACGCCAAGTCTGTATATAGAATGCATACAATCCATTTATTAATTGATCCGGCGCTGATGTCACATCATCTGAAAACATCACTAAAAAAAAAGATATAGCTAAAGTCATGTTAGAAGATCTTTCTGGATAGATGCGCAGTGGACTCTTGGTAAGTGAGGGGTAGAAAAAAGCACGTGCAAGTAAACGCCAGACAACAATTTTGAGATTGCAGTGGCGTTCTATATTAAGAAAGGTTCTATATTACATATGTTACAAAAAAACTGTGTATGAATAATTAATCAAATTAGATTATCTAGATCTACAGTGGAATAAAATTCAATTATTTATAAATTTATTGTGTGATATTCGTAACAATATTTTATATACACAATACACATAGAACATTGCAATAAGTAAATGCACTTCGTGCCGCCACTGTAGAGTTTTTCCGATAGTAAGCGAGATTTGCCGAACCTACTTCTACGACTTTAACTATAGCAACCTGATGGGTGTATAGTTTGTAGATTTCATCGCGCATAGTTACTCGACATGAACATTCGTAGGGTGGAACCTACATATATTCCTCTCTCATTTCATTTCCTACCACTTTCAAATAAGTTGAAGTGAGATCGAGAGAAAACGCCCTCTGACCACGTGTTTTCTCTCCATCTCAATTCAACTTATTTGAAAGCCGTAAGACTGGTTAAGGCTTGTTCTTTTCCTATGAGGTTACTCTTGAAAATCTTACGGTATGTATCAAGTGTTTTACCAAACTGTTATCATAACGGTTTTGTGTGGAAACTTCCAAATAAAATTGTCATGTAAAGGTTCTCTTAACATTGTTGTGGATTTTTAATCCGGTGCTTTATATAATTAACTCCAACATGTATTCGTCATTCGTATACTAACATTCTTTTAAGAAGTAGATATTTATTAAGAGTGATTTTTCTTCTTCTCACAGATAAAACAACTGATTGAATGTAGTTGAAAGCTAAAAGACTGTCATTTGATCAGGGTTCCGATATAAAAAGCTCAAACATACATTTTTCTTATTCTCAGTTTATTCAGAGATAAATTCTAAAGAGAAAAATCAATTGGATCTCTTTATAAATACAATAAATGCCGAGAACACTATAGCACAGAATTGTAAGATTTGATTGATAATCTTTTCTATATATACGCTTTGCCTAGA
>JAZBGY010002542.1:0-10030 GCA_037414755.1 Lydus trimaculatus
CCCAAACCTTTACCACCTTTTCCACGACCAGTCATTTTGATATAATAGAAACGAAATAACACACAAAACTAGCAAAGTCAAGACGTGAAATGATACTCTGCCGATATTTGACGCTCATTTTATGCTTTTAACACAGCGCCTGCAGCGTCTCGCTAAGTCTATAAAATGGCGCCAAACCAAAGTTTTGCATCATTTCGTAGTGTGCTGTCGTATTGTTCGTTTGTATTGTTTCTAATTAGAAAATTTGTGAAATGGCTCGTACAAAACAAACTGCTCGTAAATCAACTGGTGGTAAAGCACCCCGTAAACAATTGGCAACGAAAGCTGCCCGTAAAAGTGCCCCAGCTACTGGTGGTGTGAAAAAACCACATCGTTATCGTCCTGGTACTGTAGCTCTACGTGAAATTCGTCGTTATCAAAAAAGCACCGAATTATTGATACGTAAATTACCATTTCAACGGTTAGTTCGTGAAATCGCACAAGATTTCAAAACTGATTTACGTTTCCAAAGTTCTGCTGTAATGGCATTACAAGAAGCCAGTGAAGCTTATTTGGTTGGTTTGTTTGAGGATACCAATTTGTGTGCAATTCATGCAAAACGTGTCACAATTATGCCGAAAGATATTCAATTGGCTCGTCGTATTCGTGGTGAACGTGCTTAAGTTTGTTTTTAGACAAGAGATGAGGATTATGGAATAATTCTAATGGCGATGACAATTTTAAATAAAAAAACGGTTCTTTTCAGAACCACAAAATCACTCAAACAAAGAATCATTCGAACAGATGATCAAATGAACAAACTTTGTTTTTTTTATAATAAACCTAAGAGAATTAACAGTCAAATAGGCATAGAGCATGAATACCAAATTGTTGCATTTTTTTCCAGTACGGTAATAGAAAACTTAAGAAATTTTTGATAGAAGCCGTTATCATAAATAAATAGATGACCGTTAAAAAAACCCTAATCAGGTAGCCGGTTCGAAACTAGGGACGCCCCGCCCCGACTTTCATTTATGCTTAGGTTGTAAATCTTCATTTATACCTAGTTAGGTTGTAAATCTTTTTCCATAATTCGATTTTATTGCAAATTTTCCAACGGTCGTGTTTATTATTTTAAAGTCAAGGCCCTACAGACGGACCCTTGTAGAGCAATTTTACTTTCGTTGGAAGTTAGACCTTGTTCCTAATTCAACTGGGCCATCTCAATGGTTCATAAATTTTAGACCAATTGTCCAAAATTAGTTAATGGTGTTTATTGTTTATTGAATCGAACTGTTTTATTCAATTTAACCTCATTGTCAGTCGGTGATTGTTGATTGGTGACTGCCATTTTGTAATTTTGTTAGGGATAGGCAGTTTAAATCGATGTTTCCCACAAATATAAACCAAATTTGTGCTTTTCATCCGATTAAATACAAATTATATCAATAACTCTACATAAATAGACACAATATTTCATGTAATTTATTCATTTTTACATACAATACTTTGGAATTTTCAATAAAAACCGTTAAAGTTGATAGTGGGTTATGGAAATATTTGGCGGTCCAGACGCTAGATGGCGTTGATACGAAGATGGATAGATTCAATAAAGCTTGTTTCCCATGAGTGCGAGGACAGAAACACTTATATCCTTCCTTCTCACGCTCATTAAAAATAAGATTAATTAAGTAGGTGTAATCGTACTCAAAAACATACAGGGGTACGTCAACCATTTTTTGTACCTTGGAGCAAACTGGGAAATATTGACAACGCAATGGGCAAGAGTGGGTGAATTTTATGATGAATGGGGGAGTATATTGTTTTATCATCTTGTAGAGCAGTCCCTTATGCCACCATACAGTGTCAAACGCTTTTTCGATATCGAATGTTACCAGTGACATGACTTTATTGCTGTTTATGTTATTTATAATGATATTATGGTAACATTTGCGAGCTGAAGCGTGGTTGGTTGATCTTTTTTTGGTCTGAAGCCGTGTTGTTCTTCGATTAGGATTGGGTTTTCTAGTTTATGTTTTTGTAGTCTAGCAAGGACTAATTTCTCTAAGATTTTGCTCATTGTTGGGAGGAGTGATATGGGTCGGTATAGCTGGATGAAAATTTTGAGTCTTTTCCAGGTATAATTGGGGATTGAGTTTGGTTTAAATTTGTTGAGCATAGATTCTTGAATGAGGATTATGTCAGGATTGATTTTGTAATAAGCGACTGCTTCAAGTTCAACTGATTTTTGTCAGAGGCCTTGGGCGTTCCATGACATGATTTTCAGAGTGTTACAGCCTGATGTGTTATTGTCTGCAGTTGAGGATACGGCTTTTTTAATTTCCCTGACCATTTCGATCAGCTGTGAAAGGTTCAGTTCTCAGATTTCGGTAACTAGTGTCTGAAATTCGTTGACTTCGGAGTTTTACTGTATGATACAGCGGGTGTGGACTGATAGTGGTGGAGATACGGCTAGTCTGTGCCGTTTTGTTGGGGGAAGCTTGGTTACGTGGGCACCTTGGAGCTTTTCCGACTGTTTGAATGGTAGTCGCGCTGGGGGTGTTAGTGTTCGTTTTTAACAAATAATGTGGGACATTGTTTGTAGTTGGCCGTGTGTGGCCCTAGCCCTAAACAGTTACAGCATTTGGGCTCTGCCATTTTATTTTTAATTGAGTAGTCACGAGTAACGTGGGAGTCTGCGCATTTAACGCAGCGAGGTTTCGGGTTGCAATTGGTGCTTCCATGGCCGAAATTTTGACACCTGTAGCACTGTGATACTACGTTTTTTTTTTTTTTGTATAGTTCTCCCATCTTACTTTGACGTTATCGATAGCATTTATTTCGGCTAATTTCTTAATTGGTACGGATTTTGACATTGTTATTGAAAATGAATTGGTACATTCGCGATTTTTTGATCTTAGCTTAACGCAGTCACTTACGTTGATGCTGTTTGATCTGGAGATTTGTCATGAATGGCGCTTCTTTTAGGACCATTTTCTGCTGGGGTTCCGTTTTTGGTGTGAATGAGAAGATTTCGATCTTCAACAATCCAAATTCGGCAATAAGCTTCTTGTGGTCGTCCAAAGTATCGTCATTATCACGTGAAAATTGAGACGTCGTAAATAGGTGAAAACCCTGACGTTTTATTCACGTTATTTATTGATCTAAAAGCGACGAGTGATGAAATGGTGATGATTGTCACCAAACTTTTACGTCAAAATGACGTGCAAAGACACAAGCGATGTCATTCTGCAAGCTGGGCATCTTCAAATGGGACCTTTTATTAATAATTGGGGTAAGAGGAAGAAAAACAGCTGCAGGCATATATGGTTGGGGATAGTGTTTCACAAATAGTATGTTGGCTTTTTAAGGTTGTAAACGAATAACGTTTTATGCGAACTTTATCTTCATATTAATCATCCATAACTAATTATATAAGATAGGAAAAAATGCAATAAATTTTGATAGTGGGACAGTACATCGATAAGGAGCATCTGATGTATTTTTGGTAAAGAGTAAGTACCTATACTGTATGTTAATAATGAGAGATTGTTCACTCTATTTCGGTAAGGAAACCGTATCTAGTGGACATCGATAAGGAGCATCTACTGTGCATCAGTAAAGGAGCACCTACTGTACTTTGGTAAAGAAGGATCGCCTACTTTACATCGGTAAGGAACCGCATCTAGTGGACATCGATAAGGAGCACCTACTGTTTATTAGTAAAGGAGCACCTATTCTACTTTCGTAAAGAGGAAGTACCTACTGTACTTTGGTAAAGGGGAATGGTATATTCTGCATGGGTAAGGAAGTGACATCTATTGTACATCGATAAGGAGCACTCATGGACTATGGAAGACAGGCTGTTGTGTACATACATTTTGGATGACAGATGAACAAACCATATTTAAAACAGTATCTGTAATATTCTATCAATTCATTAAAGGAAGGTTAGGAGAAATATCTGAAGTAAAAAAAAAGTGCTACAAATAAACCCAAAACGATTTTATTTTTGAGACAGAGCAAAAACATTGTTTTTTACATTCTTTTCCTCTTCATACATGTTCGAATTTACATTCATTTTACTCTCAAAAACCATACTGTCCAACAGCAACTCTATCGCTCTGTTTAATCTATTTCATGATTTTATTCATTCGATATTTTTTCAGGTTGTTTTTTGATAACATTACAATCTTTCTACACCAACATGGTGTAATTCCTTACATCTTTCTTTTTTTTTAATATAAAGACAAAGAGAATAAAAAAATATTCACAGCTCTACAGATATTATTAACAAAAAATTATTCTGTACAGCTACAGATATTTCCTGAATCTCTCTCTCTCTCTCTTGCTTCTTTCGAATTTTTGTTTGTTTCAATAATTGGTGCCAAAAATTTGATGATCTTATTTATTATTGAATCAAAATATTAAAACATAAAACGATATTAATAAGGCACCTTACTCTCTTTCAACAATTAATTAATTAATTTCCAATTTAATTAAACAATTAATCATTGAATTTTGTTGTTTTTTCAATTTTCTGATGAACAAAAAAAGAAGCACCCAAAAGCTTGCCTAATATTTTTAAATTAATATTTTTAGGCAAGAAACTATAAAGAGTGCGCGCCCCTACTTTCATTTTAATTATTTTTTTAATTTTCAATTACACCAAAACAATTATGTAAATGTAAAAACAAAAATAATGGAATGGAATCAATAATGTTGATAGCGAAAAACTCAAAAAATTTAGTTAACAACGGTAACTATTTACCAAAATAATAATAATAATAATAATAAAAATGATAACAAAATTTTTATTGGGCATTGTTGAATTTTGCCCAAACGAAGCCGATTTTATTTCAAAAATGAAGATGAAAAAGGAAGAGCAAAAAACAAAAACATGATGACAATCACTATGATCAGTCTACATTTAAAAGTGGAGAAAAAACAAAACAAACAGATTGCACCCTCTTCTTATCAGTTTTAAACTTTTACAGAAAATGTTTTGAAATTTATTAACAATAATTTTAACAACAACAACAACAACAACTATTGCTATTATTATTAATGGATTTTTAGAAAAAAAATTGATGAAAAAATTAAACTTTTTTATTGTTATTGTTGTTATTTATTGATATTTTGTTGTTTTTCTATCAATTAACATACAATATGGACAATTATTACCTAAATTATTCATTTTTAATTACCGCTAAGGAGCTGGACCATGTTGTTGTTGTTGTTGTTGTGCTTGTGGATGTTGTGGTGGTAATAAAACAGGTATTGGATGTTGGGGTGGTGGTGGTGGTTGTTGTAAATATTGCATACTTTGCATCATATGCGGTTGTGTTGGTAATATTGAACACATAAATGGATATTGTGGATGGCCTTGATGTGGTGGTGGTTGTTGTTGTTGTTGTTGTTGTGCAGCAGCTGCTGCTGCTGCTGCTACAGCTGCAGCAGCTTGATATTGTGCTGCTGCTGTTGATTGTTGTTGTTGTTGTTGTTGTTGTGATTGTTGGTGTTGTTGATGTTGTTGATGTTGGGCAACAGCAGCAGCTGCTACTGCTGCTGCTGATACAGTTGGTGGTGCACCACTGACAGGTGGTTGTTGTTGTGGTGGTGGTTGACCACAACCACCACCACTTTGTCCTGGTGGTGGTGGTTGTGGTGTATATTGTTGTTGTGTATGATTTGGTGTTGGTGTATTTGATGGATTCGGTTGTAAATATTGTATTTGTGGCGGTGTTTCATACATACGTAATGTTGGCATTTGTGGATAACCTTGTGGATTTATACCAGGTGGATAAACAAATGGTTGCATTGGTGCTGGTGCTAATAATGGTTGTCCTGTTGCTGCAGCTACTTGCATTTGTGATGTTACATCTGTACGCATTTGTCCCATTGGTACTATTTTATAATAACAAAAATCTATTAAATTTTTTATTAAAATAAATTTATAAAATAATAAATTATTAAAATACAAACTTTTTCTCATACGATTGCCACCTTGTGGTTGTGGTTGTGGTTGATATTGTGGTTGACTTGTCATAACATAACAATTTGGCATCATAACTGTACTAACAGGCATATGTGATGGACCACCTGGACCACTAACTGTTGCTGTTATATAAGGACTATGACTTGGTGTTTGTGGTGTATGTGGACGACTAACTGATGGTGTACTTGGTGATCTAAAAAATAATTAAATTAATTTTACAACAAAAAACAACAACAACAAACTCAAACCTTGGTTGAAATGGTTTAGCTGCAGGATTTAAAACAAATTCTTTTGCATTCGGATTTAATGTTGATTTCTTTAATGTATTTGCAACTTTATCTAAAGCATCTTGTTGTTGTTGTTGTTGTTGTGGTGAAACTGATTGTCGTGGTGAAGTAGCTTGATGTTTTGTTGTTACTGCCGTTGTTGTTGTTGTTGTTATAATTGCTGTTGATGCTATTGAAGTTGTTGTTACTGTTGTTGTTAAACTTGGTGGTTGATTTGTTGTTGTTGTTGTTGTTGTTTCAACAACAACAGGTAAATTAACATTTGTTTGTTCTATATTTTGAGTCGATTGTTGTTGTTGTTGTTGTGGTTGAGTCCCTAATTTAAAATCTTGCGCAAACGTATGTAAATCTTTAACATCATCTCTACGTTGTTGATTATTTGTTGTTTCTTGATGTTGTTGTATTACTGGTTGTTTTATTGTTTGTTCTTGATTTTGATGATTTACTTGTGATGGTTGAGATTGTTGTTGTTGTTGTTGTTGAGGTGGTGGTGGTTGTTGTTGTTGATACACATTTCTAGATGATCGCTGTTGTTGATGTTGTTGTTTACTTTCACCATTAATTTGTGACTTAACTTGATGTAATTGTTGTCTTTGCATCGATTGATTATTATAAACATGTGGTGGTGTATGTGTTGAATGTGTCCTACTATGATTTGATATTTGTGAATGTTGTGGAATATTCATTTGTTGTTGTTGTTGTGGTACTACTGCAGGATTCGTATTATGAATTTGTTGATGGATATTATTATTTGATTGATGTTGATAATTCATTGTTGTATTTGTTTTAGGTGATGATACAACATTTTGATTATTACTATTATTACCACCACTATTATTATTATTAGTTTGGGTTTGTGTTGATGAAGATAGTGGTGGTTGTTGTTGTTGTTGTGCTGGTGATGGTGGTGGTGGTGTACTACGTACTAATTTACCAGAATTTTGATTCTTTCGTTTAGCTGGTGGTATATATTTATCATTTTGTTCTTGATTTGTACCTGGTCGTATAACAGCAGCAAATACAGTTTCTTCATCACCATTTTCTAATTCTAAACGTGCTTTATATTGTGGTTGACTTTCAATTTCATTTGCTATTTGAGCTGCTTTTGCTTCCGCTTCTCTATAAATATACAGATAGAGAAAGAGATAAATATTTAATAATAAACAACAAATAAATACTTAAAGAGATTCGAGCGAAACTAAACTATTTAATCAAAACAGTGTTTTAATTTTTAATAGATAATTGATATTTTTAAAAAACAATGAAATACGGCAAGATGTGGCAACACCGCTGCCGAGTTTATTTATGAAGATGTATTGTGTTTCTCTTTTCTAACTATACCTTCATCTTTTTCCACCATTCACAGTTGATCGTGCGACGTTGCCAAATCTCCGTGGGAATATTTGCTAATTCTTTAAAATTGGGAAAGTTTAAAGCCGGAATCATACAGCGCGTAATTTAGCATGCCTAAAACAGTGCAATGACCACAAGCCAACGATGAATCAAGACAGGACAGTTGATAGACCACCAGGGCAATTTTGAAGACAATATCCTGTACAGGGTGTCTTATTTTCGATGGTATTTCAAGTCAACTTCTATAAATAGTTATCGGACAAAATAACTGATGGCACATTCTCCTGCTACTTTTTCATGAGTATTCAGATGGTGTCGTCAGATTTTCGTAATGTTCTTTTGTTTTCGAGTTATTAATGTTTTTTTACTTTTCCATTATTTTGAAAATGCTTTATATCTCGTATGCTTTGAAAAAAATAGAAACAATTTTAATTACTTCTAATACAGTTTTTAATGCAGATTTTACCTGTCTTATTCATTTTTGAGTAGATTTTACCACTTTTGAGATATAACACAAACTTGTATTTTTTTTTAAAATGGGAATTATAGTTAATTTATAGTTCATTAGATTTCCTATTTTGTTCTGATTCCGAAAATATATGGTTTGCTATGGTTATTTTCAACAGTAAAAGTTACTAAAGAAACGGAAATCCTACAGGTAAAAATGATGCAGCTTTATTTGAAATGAACATAGGGTGCTATGAAACAATTGCTATTTCAAGTTGGCAAGCAATCATTGATTTTGCTTATTTTTTTGGATTACGGAGTTTTTATCTTCGGATCCACAGACGAACTATCTAGAAAAGCTTTATAACAAATATTTTTCATAAATTTTGTGTAAAAAATACAATAATTATTGCAACAAATCAAAATTAGTAATCATTTGACAAGTCGGAGAAACAATTGTTCCATAGCACTCTACGTTTATTTTGTGTATAGTTTTCTAATTTTTACCTGTAATATCGGATTTTTTCAAAAAAATGCTCATATTATTGAAAATAACTATAGGAAACTATATGTATATAAAAAGAAGCAATTTAATAAGCTTAAAATTACCTATGGTTCCCATTTAAAAAAATACAAGTTTGTGTTGTATCTGAAAAACGATAAAACTTACACTAAAATAGATAAAACAGATAAAATCTGCATAGAAGCAATGAGAATTTTTCCAATTTTTTAAAAGTATGCAAGATACAGAACATCATCAAAATAGTGGAAAAATCAAAAAACTTTAATAACTCAAAAACAAAAGAACATCGCGAGAATCTGAGTCCACCATCTGATTACTCATGAAAAAGTAGCACGAGTATGTGCCATCAGTTATTTTCTCCGATCACTGCTTATAGGAGTTTACCTGAAATACTATCGAAAATAAGACACCTTGTACACTCTTGTGCAGTGTTGTCAACTCAATGGGTTTCTTGTCAAATCTAACGAATTTAGAGAGGTAGAGAAGAAATCCAGCGATCAGGACAATTTTAAAGACAATACAGTTTACCTACCAACCGTTATTGTTAATTGGCTAGCAATTGTCCACATATATACAGATTGAGACACTATATCTTAGGGAGATAGGACAGTTTTGAGGGTGGGTTCAACCAGCCATCTCTTTTCAGTGCAGATGAAAGCTATTAGACTATGCTGAATTTTTATAGCCAAACCAGTATGAGTCTGTACTTGGGCAGCGTTGTCAACACAACGGATTCCCCGACAAAATTAAAGGATTTAGAAAGACGATACGAAGGGAAAAGCAATTCATCTAAAGGCTATAGTAATATTCCACCAGACCTACACAGTCGGGTTTTTAGGGTGGTTTTGCATGAGGCTAGTGGGACGATGCAAACTATATGTCTGCCAATAGTATTCGATTTTTACACATGACTGGGAGAATAGCATTCAGTAGCGTCGAGAATAGGTTCCGAATTGTGTACAGCAAAGCAACAGTAATATTCGGACGGAGCATTTCCACGCCAGTGGATTAGTATATCCATTGGCGGCATACCCCCTCTAGGCGGATGAGCAGTACGACTGAACCCCACCATCGATGTACGAGTATCGGAATATTACTATAATAGAGATTTTTGATTAATGGGAATTTTAAAATTCTTACTGATAACACTCTGTGTACTTTTACAAACACTCACTGATGTGTCAAACTATTTGAGAATAGTTCGCTCGAACCTTCTTCAATAACCAAAAAAAAATATCTAAACAAACCTATAATCAGCTGAATCAATTTGTCTCAATTGTACAGTATAACCTTTTAATGTATGATCAAATGTACTTGTAACACCATAATCTTGTTCATTTTTACGAAACATATCATTTGCATCCCAACCATTTGCATTATCTAATTCTAATGTTGATAATAAATTATCATTATTATTATTATTATTATTACTACCATTAATAT
>JAZBGY010002543.1:0-10027 GCA_037414755.1 Lydus trimaculatus
TGAATTTATGGGTAAATTTTCCGTTATTTTGTCAAGTACTAGGCAATTTATAGTGAGGCCAAAAATTTTTTTGTATTTGGATTGTATATTTATGTCGGCACTGAGGGTGATCTTATTGATACACGTGCTAACCCCTGTAATAGACATGTTGTTTCTTTTTGTTGGAATAGAAAGTTTCTTTACTAAACCGGACGTAATAAAATTGCATTGGGACCCAACATCCAAAAGCGCCCGACATTCTGAAATATGACCATGTTTGTCAGAAATGTAAACAATTGCTGTGGATAATAAAATTTCAGACCTTGTCCGAATTTGACGACAATGGGTACTCACAGATGCTTCATTGTTAGGAGATGGTCCTTTCTCGGAAGGACCTGAAGTGTTTGGATGTAATAAAGTATTATGTCTTTTATGGCATATTCTACATTTGCTTGACTGGCAATTGTTAGCAAAGTGTCCAATTTTTAAACAGTTAATGCAGGCCTTGAGTTCCTTTATTGCCTTGATTCTTTCTTCGTTGTTTAAATTTAGAAATTCTGGACAATGATACAAAGCATGTGTTTCTTTACATTTAGGGCAGTTTGAATTGGAATTAGTTGACACGTTAGTGGATCGATGTTTTATATTTGAATTATTAAAATTTGGATGTTTGTTGGCAACCTTGCCATTATTAAATGAAACTAATTGAATAGCGTCTAACGTTTGACAACGCTGATTAATAAAAGATTTGATATTGTCAAATGTAGGAACTTCATCAGCACTTAGCTGTTTTTCCCATTCGCGAAGGGTTAATGAATCAAATTTAGATGTGATTAGATGTATAATAATTATGTCCCAATGTTTCACGAGGACGTTAAGTTGTTGAAGCGCCTTTAAATTTGTTGTAACAATATCTAATAATTTTCTTAGTGCTTGTGACGATTCTTTATGAATTATGGGTAAATGATACATGAGTTCGTTTGAATGATTTTGTATGATTAGTCTTTTATTTTGATATCGGTCTTTCAATAACCGTAAAGCAACCTCATAATTATCTTCAGTGACGGTGATAGTATTTAATACTTGACTGGCTTCATTTTTCAAACATGATTTTAAATAATAAAATTTCTGTACCCTTGAAAGGGAGTTATTATTATCAACTAATGATTGAAATGTTTAAAAAAATGATAGCCAATTCAAGTATCCACCTGAAAATGTGGGTATATCAATCCGTGGTAATTTAATTTGTCCCTGTATTGATACACTATTTGAATCGAAATTTAGCGGGGTTGATTCTGGTGAACCAACGTTTTGTATAACAGAACCGTTCTCTGATGTATGGTTATCTACCTACTCACGTAATATTCCTACATATTTGTAATATGTAGTTTCAAATTCATCTCGTTCTTTTAACTGTGTTTGTGAATTATCATTCATTTCAATTAATGTTTGAATTTCATCAAAATTGTTCCATAATGTGTTTGTTTTTTCCAAACGAAGTTTCAATTGAGACACGCTTTCGTTTTTAAATGAATCCGAGGATAAGAAATTAACCAATCCAGTTAGCGTGGCCTTGCATATACCGCGTTTTTTAATCTGATCCGCTAGCGTGGCCATAATTAATTGAAGCTTGGGTAGGATGTATATAAAGGAATTAGGGCACTAACCTGAATTCTTTCTGATGTGAAATGTGTTGTACGATGCTTGCTTGACTCGGGACGCTGAAGACCCGACTTGATGGAGATGAATGTAACACAGACTTGATCCGGGAACTTGAATACCCGATTTCCTCTGTGATAATTTGCACTGGTTTAATCCGGGAAATCTTGAACCCCGATGTGTGACTGACAATGATGAGTTGAATGTACCGAAAATGCTCTTTTATCCGGCTCGAAGGACCATATGTTGAATTGTCTTGTTTCCAACTTGTGAGGAAATTACAAGACGTGTTTTAATTGAGCCGGTACAAAAATTACAACAAAACGAAAACTTGGTTTTTTAACTTTATTTGCTTCTAACATGAAAACTGCCGGATACTACTTGTCGAGCCTTTTATAGGTGCTGTCATCGCTCATCCCACCAATTGGGGGTGAGAATTCAACCCACCAGATATATAGTGACGTCATCTAACATTTTGAGTATAACTGACATGACGTCACAACAATTACGATGAAACATATACAAAATCGGTGTTATTTCAAGTAAAACAAAATTATATCGAAAAAATGATACATACAATTTGTGAAGAAAATTATACATAACTTTTCAAAATAAAATTCTTTAGCTTAGAATCTCTCATCACTGAGTATCGAATTTGACAAATTTGTTATACCTCAGGCAATATAGAAAATGTCTTCAATATAGTTAACTAAACACTATGGTAACTTTCCTCCTAAAATTTGAAAAATTTTAATACGTTGATTCGATCGTTCAATATAAACCCGTGCAGCCTTTATTTGCGTATTTAAACAAGCTTCTTGCGTACTAAGTTGCTGATTAGATCTTAAAAATGGAGGTTTGAACAGCTGAATATGATGTCTTAAGCAACTATCTTCAATTAAAAAATCTTTGTCTGCCATTATAGCTGAATTTTTATGTAATTGATTTATTATATCACTTTTTTCAAAAATAAATTTATCGGAAGCACGCCCTCCATAAGGTTAGTCAACCAAGGTGATTAATCCAGCAGCTGATACTCCTGTCATAAATTTAACAGTGTACGCTCTTTTATAATGAGAATACAAATGGATTCGGCAACATAAACATTTCGGTGTCTGCACAAAAATTTCTGTGCAGTCTAGTACGATTTGGGTATTTGAAAAAGGTTTAAAACACTTAGGCATATTACGTTCTATTTCTTCTATTGTTGGGAAAACAATAGCTGGTTTTAAGACTGCACCTAAAAGTCTTATTATTTCGCACATTAAAAAATAACGACAAAAGATTGTAATTCAAATTCCACCTTAATTTGACGAATGTTAAAATAACTCGTTCTTTAATAGTAAGTTTATGTAAACGACGGTCCTTATAAATTAAATCAATTGCCTCCAATATTGTTTGCAGTAAATTAAAATTGTGTAAGCCCGTAAAAGTACACAATGCTTTATCACTTTGTATAAAAGAATTAATAGTGTTATTGAATGGAGTGTTTATTTGTAAACCAATGTCCCTAAATGATTTAGGACCTGTATACTGAGGATCTGAGTTTAATAAATTAATTAAGGCTTCTGCGGCTATAATTTCTTGAGCAACTTCTGGTTCGTCAATTTTATTTTTTGTAGAGCAAGGACACTCGTTATCTAATGATTAATTAATTACTAGCTTTCTACGATCATCTCTTTTTTTGGACGATAGAGGAAACTTAACTGAAGGTATCGCTGTTTTCTTCAAACTTTTTCGTTTATTGTTACCTGAATTTTTAGAAAAATCAGAATATACATATACAGGGTTGGGCAAAAGTCCCGGAACGGTCAAATATCTCCAAATTCCGTGAAGTTAAAAGTCTGAATTCTTGCAGATAGTAAACTTCAGTTATGATCTATTGATCTAGGGTGTTTTGGTGAACTTGGCACTTCCGCTTCAACCGGAAGTAGCTGTCAACTTGCTTATTTTAAATAGAATGCTATATTTTTTTAGGCATTTTTGAATTCTACGTATTAATCTTGACTATGCTGTATTAGGGTTCCCTATACCTATCTATAACCGTTTGTGAGATATTACAGTTTTTTCTTTTTCATTTTCATTAAACTTTGTGATATAATGAGAGTTGATATTTCAAAAATTAATTTCATTTCCGAATAAAAGTTGGTTATTTGATATAAAAAGGCACTTAATGCCCTTTTTTATGAACTATACTAATTGTAAGATAAAGTAAGGTACTATTCTTAAAACTACTCAGATTTGGGGTACCAAAAATATTTTTTGAGATGAGAAAATTGGAATATCTCACAAACGGCTATAGTTAGGTATAGAGAACCCTGATACAGTAGAATCAAGAATAATATGTAGAATTCAAAAATGCACAAAAAAATATACCATTCTATTTAAAATAAGCAAGTTGACAGTTACTTCCGGTCAAACCGGAAGTGCTAAGTTTACCAAAATACTCAATAGTAATAGATCATAACTTAAAACTACAATATTCAAAAAAATCAGATCTTTAGCTTTACCAAATCCTGAGATATTTGACCGTTCCGGGACTTTTGCCCAACCCTGTATGTTATTCATCAATGTAGTAACAATTACCTCTAAAAAATCATTTTCTTTGAAATGTAGAGAGCAGACCTTCATATACAGACTGATTTTTTTCCCAATTCTCAATCTGTGAATCCAGAGTCTACGTCTATTAGCTGTTTCGAAACTACGTGATAATGATTTAATTTTCACAGTTTCATCTTTGGGTGGAAACAAGTAGAAACTAATGTTTTTATGTTTTTTTTTCCCAGGATTTACAATGCGGGACACGACAATAATGATTAGACCATTTGGACATGATTTATTGAAATTTAGAAATGTATAATAATAAAAAAATGTAACAGTAGACCAAAAAACAATAACTTTCACAAAAATGTAAGCTACAACCACATAAAACTAATAAGGTCCAATTTTTCAAACTAAAGTTAACTTGCAAGTTTGTTAATCATCACCGTGAAGTTAACTGGCAGTTAACTTTTGAGGAGTTTTTCAAATACTTCAAAAGCATTGGTCAAAAAGCTATCTTTACTACTATATTGCCCTTAAGGACAATCAAAAACAAAAGAACGTTATTGTCTATAATTATTCGACTTCTGACTTTTAGGGGTTGTTTTCACAAAAAATAAGTATATGTTCAGACGAAACAAAAATTGGCTATCATTCAAGTATCTACGGACTTAGTAATAACTCATGTATCTCTTTTTTAAATGCCAAAAAGAAAAACAAGAGGGTACTTCACCCTTAAGAAACAAGTCCCCCCGAAAAACTACTTTACATCAGACTTTCCATGACAAATAATATTTTACATCCAATAAACTTTATGAAAATCCAAAATTTCTATGAAAAAGTTCAATTAATCGGTTACACTTTAAATTGTTTGAGTGGATTTTTCACCCCTTAAAACCAAATTTCCGCAGATATAAAAAATAAGGGTCGCCTATTTTTTTGAGTACTACAACATATGTGAAAACGAACAAAATCGGAGGGGGACACCTACCTAGCCTTCCTTGTGAGTAAACTATACCCCTTGCGCCGCTTTTTACATAGCATTATCCTATACATATACGCTTGGGCACCGCCCACTCTTCGCGCTTTATTTCCAGAACGCTTAATCGTACAAGAAAATTAATCCGATCAAATTTGTAGAGAATTTTATGATCTGCAAGTTTTGTAATAACCTCTAATAACGTATAATGCATTGGAAACGATATATTTGTAAAAAACCGATTTTAGTAACCCTTGACCTCGAATATCTTGACTCGCAGACACGAGATTATATGAGACTTTCGAGTAAGTCATTAGAACGTCGAAATATACGTTTATGCAAAAATTCAGCTTTCTGACTTACATTCCGAGGTTAAATCCTTATTTGACTGGACTATATGGTAAAACTGATGAAACAAAAATATTGCAATTTATAAATGGTAATAGTAATAATATAATAAATGGAAATAATGATACTGAAGGAATAATTGACTATATAAAAAATTGTTATAATAGCACAACCCCTAAATATATTTTAAATAATAATAAACAAATGCCATACTGGTGGACACATGAAATAAATGAAATTAGAAAACAACACATAAAGCTAGAACAAAAATGATGAGATTAATTAAGAAATTTAGAAGACGAAGAACAAGAAGAAGAAATGACAATGGAAATAATGATGACAGTGATGACGAAGGTAGTATCAGTAGTGGTAATGATGGTAGCAGTAATAATAATAGTGGTAGTGAGGATGATAATGGTGACGACGATAATGAAGAAACTGAAGAAAGAATAACTGAATGTAAACAAATAAACAAAGATTTAAAAAAGAACCTGAGATTTGAAATTACCAAATCAAAACAAAAATGTTGGCACGAATTAATAAACTCAGTGGAAAATGATCTGTTTGGAGATGGGTACAAAATAATAATGAAGACAATTAAACAAAAAACGAAAACACCAATAATATCGATCGGTGAGAAAATTAAAATAGTTAATGATTTATTTCCAGTTTATCCACCGACAAATTGGAATAATAATAATAATGACGATGATTATGATAATAATATAACTGATTTCAATATAGAAGAATTATTGGTAGCAACATCTAAATTGAAAAGAAACAAAGCTCCAAGATTGAATGGAATACCATCAAAATTATTAAAGATATTGTCAAAAAATGCACCAAATATTCTATTAAAATTATACAATAACATATTAAGAACAAAAAGTATTCCATTGGAGTGGAAAATTGCAAAGATTGTCTTCATTGCAGAACCAAAAAAACAATCAAATGATAAAATAACATATAGACCCATCTGTCTACTTAATACAATGGGAACATTATTCGAAACCCTGATATTAAACAAACTGACAACAGAAATTGAAGAAAAGGCTCCATTGTCACCCTCACAACATGGTTTTAGGAAAAGACATAGTGCCATATAGGCAGTAAGGAACATAGTAACTAAAGTTAATGAATACAATTACGCAATGAATAGAAAATGGTGTTGTCTAATATCGCTCGACGTCAAGAACGCGTTTAACTCGGCATCATGACAATTGATTATGAATGAACTAAACAACAGGAACATTAGTGATTATTTATTAAATATATTAAAAAATTATTTTACAGATAGAAAAATACAAATTAAACGTGATATGTATATTGATATAACCTCGGGCGTGTCGCAAGGCTCCGTCCTGGGTCCGACTTCATGGAATGTGCTGTACGATGGTGTCCACAGAATACCGGTCCAAGAAGATGTATATTTGTCCGCTTTTACTGACGACTTGGCTGTATTGGCGGCCTTTGAAATCAAAAATGGCTTGGTGAAACTAGTAAATAAAACACTAAAAATAATAAATAAATGGATGGTAGACAACGAATTAACATTAGCATCGGAAAAGACCGAAGCGGTGTTCTTCAAGCAAAGACGTAGACCACGACAACAGGTCGAATTTAAATTGAATGGTGTAAGAATTATACCAAAAAAAGCCATCAAGTATCTGGGCATTTGGTTAGATGACCAAGTGACATTTGAAATTCATATAAACAACGTAAATGAAAAAGCTAATAAAACATTAAACGCGGTCATGAAACTAATGCCCAATATCGCTGGTCCAACGGACGGCAAAAGAAGAATACTATATTCGGTGGTTAAATCGATATTACTTTATGGTGCACCGGCATGGGCAGAAGTGCTTAGAATTAATAAAGACAAAAACAAAATGATTTCTTTACAGATAAGGGCGGCTCTACGTGTAGGGCGCCTCTATCGCACCGTATCCAGCGAGGCAGCTGATGTGATTGCCGATATAATTCCGATAGATCTATTCATCGAAGAACGAACAAAAATCGAAGATTCATCCAGGACGAAAGAAGTAATAGCTGGAATGAAAAATGAAACAATAAACAAATGGCAACTGAGATGAACAAATAATACAGAAAATGCAAAATGGACCCGAACACTAATAAAGAACATAGACCATTGGTTAAAACGTAAGCATGGTAATATTAATTACTTTCTAGCGCAATTCCTATCTGGACATGGGACATTTGAAAAATACCTTGATAGAATCAAGAAACGAAAGAATCCATATTGTTGGTTTTGTTACGACGATGATGATAATGATGATAGTGATGATGGTAATGGTAATAATAATAATAATAATAATAATAATAATAGTAATGTTGTTGATGCTGATAATAATGATAATAATGGTGATATAAACAATTACATTGGTGATGCAAAGCACACCATCTTCAAATGCAACAGGTTCCATCACAAAAGAATGGAAGTGGAAATAAGACTTCAAACATAAATCAATGAAAATAACGTGATAAATGTGATGATGGAAAATAAAGAAAATTGGAAGGTGATTGACAATTTTATAAAATACGTAATGGAAAAGAAGATGAGCGATGAACGCCGACTGGAGAGAATCGGTAGGAATAATCCGAACTCCTAATCTCCAAAAGGAGGAAGGGAGATGTAGGATTATGATGATAAAAATGGAAAAGAAATGAAAGAAAAACCAATGTCAACACCGTCACTGATGTCATGTGTCAAACGGTCCTGGTGGCGGTGATTTCGCAAGGGTCACTTGCTGGGTTAGCTTCGGCGCCCACTATACCCTAAAAAAGTCAGGTCAGGTCAGGTCAAGTCCAGGGTTCTGTTCTCGGACCGACCCTGTGGAACATCTTATATGATGATGTATTAAAATTACGGACACCTGAAGATGTTCACCTTATTGCATACGCAGACGATCTAGCGATATTAGCTGCGGCCAAAACTGAAAGAGAACTTATGAGAAAAGTAAATAAAACATTAAAAATAGTGAATGATTGGATGTCAAATAACAGGCTACAGCTAGCACCAGAGAAAACAGACGCGATAATTTTTAAAATCTGCATAAGACCAAAGACAGAATTCGAATTTAAAATAGATGGTGATAAAATTAAACCGAAGAAATATATTGAATATTTGAGAGTATGGTTCGACGAACAACTTACCTTCGGGTATCATGTTAAGCAAACGATGGAAAAAGCTAATAGGACACTGGCTACGATTGGTAAATTGATGCCAAACATTTCTGGACCCTGTGAACAAAAAATAAGACTATTATATTCAGTGATAAAATCAATTATTATATAAGAACTTACTCGTATTCTTGCAGAGAAAAGCAGCAATCAGGGTCGGCAGGCTGTACAGAACCACGTCCGCTGAAGCATGCGATGTCATCGCAAGAACGACTCCAATCGACTTGCTGGTGGCAGAGCGAGCTGAAATAGACAAAAGCGACAAAACATCTGAAGTGATACAACAAATTAAAGAAAATACTATAAGAGCATGGTATGCGAGATGGAACGGTTCGACGGATGGAAACGCCCAATGGACAAAAATGCTAATTTTAGATTTAGAGTCATGGTTAAGCCGGCGACATGGCGAAGTGAATTCCTATATTTCGCAATTTTTAAGTGGTCACGGATCTTTTGAATCTTATCTATATTAAAAAAACAAAAGGTCAGGTCAGGTCAGGTAATGTAGGGGTCCCCTCCGAGGAGTCACCACCTTGACGTGGTGGAGGGGCTTAGTACTCACCTCTTCTCTCGGAGCTGTGCCGACTGGGGTCGCACATGAAGAGACCCCTGGCAGGGCCACCCATGCCGGAGTGGTTCGAGAGGTAGGTGGGGAAGCCAAGCGTGACTCAGACAAACCGCAATGAATATGGACAAAGATATGGGTACTAACGTTTACGGTGCAGGGGGCGTCGGATCCCCCAGTACCGGTCGGGAGGAGCAGCGGGAGAGCGGGCTGCACCCGACCGTCATCCAGCGACCGATAAGTGCCTTCGGGGGGAGCCAGCCGGAGGCACTGGACGATGCTACTGTGCCACGTGAGGAACCGGGAGTAAACCCATTCCTAAAGAGTTCAAAGATGTTTAGAAGCCCAGTCAGGCACAGAGCCTGGTCCTGGACGGAAGGACGCGGTAGGAGTATCGATCTCACCGGAGGAGATACGGCGGAAAGTGATAATCACAGCACGAATGAACAAGTGGCTGAGGCTGATAAATCCACGAAACGCAAGAGAACCGGCACACCACATAAAAAGAAACAAAAGAAGAAGAAGGTGAAACATCTTCTTTCAGAAAGAACCCCCCAGGAAATGGCTAAAATATTTAAGAAATTGATATCAAGCTTAGAGGAGGAGATAACAAAGATAAACGACTTAGTCAGCAAGAATTTAAATACAAAGAAGGAAATAAAAGATACCTCCTTAAGATTGACTACGATGGCGTCATATCTTAAATCTGAGGAAACAAAGAAATATATACACGATATATTAGAACCAATAGAGAT
>JAZBGY010002544.1:0-10027 GCA_037414755.1 Lydus trimaculatus
TGTTTTTTTGTGTCTCTTTTGGGGGTGTCGGTATAAACAATTATGTCATTTTTTTTTGGTTTTTTACCTCTTCCTACCCTATGGTTAAATTCATTGTAACGACAAATTTGGGGTTGTCCGGGGTGGTAGCTGGCCAGAGAAAGTCAGGGTAGTTTTTAGAGAGGATGAGGTTGTGGATACAGGTCGCTCAGGCGCCACTCACTTTTGTGAGAATTAAAATACGGAATTAACGGGAAACTTGAAATTAATTTATTGAAACTAAATTAAAATAGAATGTTAAAAATTATATACAATTATTTACAAATACTACAACAATAATCCTGGTCGTCAACAAATCACTGCAGAATTGTCGGTAAATATTCTCCAACGACGTGGAGACAGGATAGATGGTACAAAAGGAAAACAAACGGGTTCTTCAGTCGCTACAAGCCACCGTGAAGATAATGTATTAGGTTAACGGTTAAAAACGAAAGACGGACTCTTCAATCGCCACAAGCCACCGTGAAGATGAGGTTTCAGGTTACCGTCAAAACTCTAGGTCGCCGACGAACCACTGCTAGAGATGATCAGGTACGGGAACGGAACGGTAAACGGTTACAACTCTAGGTTGTCGTCGAACCACAGGTAGAGATTATCAGGTACGGGAAACAACGGTAAACGGTTATGATTCTAGGTCGCCAACGAGCCACAGCTAGAGACGGGTGTTATTCTAGGTCGCATCTGAGAGCCACAGCTAGAGACGGTTAGTGGGTAATGGCGTGCGCAGTAGAGCGTAATTAGGCAGTCTTCAGGAGAGCGCTGGTCAGGACGGTTCGTTACATCATAAATCTGAAACTTCACACTGGAGAGCAAAACTGATAACACACAAAGGACGAAACCTTTTAGACGCAATAAATAGACAAAACTGTAACCACCTCACTACGGGTACTCCGACGTATTGGCCGACTGACCCTGACAAGATACCAGACCTACTAGACTTCTTTGTTCATAAGGGTGTAACAACAAACTACCTACAAATAGAACCCAGTTATGAGTTAGCATTAGATCACTCGCCTTTAATCTTAACCGTAAGTACCCATGTGATAAATAAAGCAAGTATACCGACGCTGACCACTAATGCAACTAACTGGGATAGATTTCGCACATACATCGATGACCATATAATAAATATAAATATAAGAATTAAAGAATCAGATGAGTTAGACCAAGCAGCCCAGTATTTTACCACACTAATCCAAGAAGCAGCATGGTATTCAACTGCCACACCAACAACCAGAGAAAAAAATATACACAACGTCCCGCTGTATATACGTGAACTTGTAGCCAAAAAACGTAGAGCACGAAGTAGATGGCAAAGGTCACGAAATAACAATGACAGAATTATTTACAACAGACTTAAACGTCGACTACACAACACCGTTTTAAATGCAAGAAACACGACTTTTGAACAATATATTACCTCTCTCAGTAAAGATGATTACACTATTTGGAAAGCAACAAAAAAATTTAAAAGACCCCAAATATCAAATACCTCCTGTAAGAAACCAGGACAGGAGTTGGACCACAACAGACATAGAAAAACCTGATGCTTTTGCTGAACACCTTAGCAAAGTATTTACATCACATGAAGCCAGTGTCCATCATAATAGCCATGTAATAAAAAACTTCTTAGAAGCACCGTGCCAGATGTCACTCCCAATAAAACCTATTTCACCTAGAGAGGTAGTACAAGAGATTAAAAATGTAAACCAACCTAAATCGCCTGGCTACGACTCGATTACAGGCAAAACACTAAGGCAATACTAACGACCATCTACAATGGTATAATAAGACTATCATATTATTCAGTGGTGTGGAAATTCGCACAAACTATAATGGTACCTAAGCCTGGAAAATCGATCAACGAAGTAACATCCTATAGTCCCGACACCTTCAAAAATATTTGAAAAGCTCTTATTGAATAGAATTAAAAACGATCCAGAATTACAAGATATTATACCTGACTACCAATTTGGATTCAAAATAAATAAAGTCTGACATAGTGGATTATTATATAAAATTAAAAGTAAATTTCCAAGTCCTTACTACTTCCTGTTAAATTCATAGATCTGAAATTTTTTGTACAAATAGTAAATTCAAAAATAAAAGCTACCCGTTTTTGGAATTTTTCAATTTTTTGATAATTGAGGATAAAACTCGTGTTTATCGGTGAACCTTTGATGGTGAATTTCGGCAAAAAGTGAAAGTTTGATATTCATTTTAAACAATATTTAACCTACTTTCAAACGATGTGTCATTCACTACCCTTGGTATCAACTGTTATAAAATAAAGAGGTGTGAATTCATAAAAGAATTTTCACTTTTTCTGTTCGTTTTTAATGATTTTATGTTGTCAATTTAATCTTATTGACGATTTTAATGATAGAGTTGCATATACTGTATTTGATTTTTCGAAAAATGTTAGATATGACACCCTTTTTAGAGGTATTAAAGATGGCAATATGACTTTTTTCATAAAGCATTTTAACACGTTTTTCAATACGTATGTATATTAAAGCTATCTCTAGCCTGACTAGAAGCTGCAACGGCAAGTTTTGGAGCATTTTTAGCAAACTTATCAAACAATTCTTTGGTAATACAATTCATTATCACGTAGTTTTAATGTATGAAGCTTTGAACCATTGACAACATCAGTTCGGCACCAAGCACCACAGTTATAGTGATGGTCAAAGAAATGATCTGGAAGACATCGAAGAGTATTCGCTAAAACAGTTGCATCTCCATTACATTTTCTAACATCATGTCCAAAACACTTTTTGATATGAGGGATGTTATTCTTAATTCTTTGATTTTTTTTTCCTGAAAATGTTTGTATAGATGATTAGTATCTGTAAACTTTTAAATATGATTTTCGGATCCATGATGAACTGCATCTATTGTCGAACTATCCTTACCACCAACTAAAACCTGTACCCTAAGTCCTGCTTCTTTCAAAATCGCACTGCGGCTTACTAATGCAACACTAACGCTCGGTTCCATGTGCTTCCATCGTGATTTTTTCGACAGTCATTATCCTCTTGTGGATGTCCTTTATTACCCAGAGCTTACACTTTCTATTACGAACACCATAATCTAAGATTTTGCAACTCAGAAATTGCCCCGCTTACTCCAACCTATATCAGACGAAGTTATGATATCAAAAATTTCTCGTATTGCTGAATCAAATTCTTCATTCGCTTCGATATATGTATCGTTGTTATTTTGATTAGGATTCTTTAAATTGAAAAAAGTCTTTAAAACTGAGTATTGAGGGTAAAGATCTTCAAATAAATCTTGAGGTCTCAATGAAGAACGAAAAAGACGAATTACATTTCAAATAAAAAGCATGTTAATTAAATTATCTATGCAACTAATTATTTTTACAAATTTTGCAATATATATTACAGTAATTTCATACGACAATTGAAATGGGGTGCCAAACAGACCTATGTGTGGTGACTCAAAAATTAGTCGATACTCGACAACTAGAGTTGAAAAGTTACGAAGAATTTAAAGAAATAATCGACCGTCCATGGGCAGAGGAATGCTTAATAAAAACAACATTAAAGATTGGTAGCCCTCTTAAGAACAATGACGAAAATGTGGCTTTCTTTTGCGATCAGGAGAAAACCAGACAAGCGAAATAGTACAGGAAAATCTGCATTGAGTATCCTAAATTAGAAAACACTGAGTCAGAAGAACGACCATGGGGTAAGTTCAACGTAATGGAGCAAATCGTGAAATACCGTGATAGCGAACGGAACATTAAAACAAAACAACGAAATGTAGTGGTGGTGTTTCACGAGTCCACAAAAGAAAATGAGGTCATCAACAAAGATTTGCATGACATGCTAGAGGACGTGAAAGCACTGGCAATGGAGTACAAAAACAAAGAAATCACCTTAATGATGCCTAAAGGGGTAAGTGCAGCTAAAATGCGTAAAGCCGCTGAATTTGTTTTTAGAGACCCCGTTCAAGATCACAATAAGCGTACCTAAGGGAGGGGCGGATGACAGTACAGAAAAAAGGAGAATACATAGAGGCGAAGTCCTAATGAAAGCAACAGCGGCAACTACGCTGATATTATAAAAAGTTTAAAGATCGGACTTGCCGACCAAAGCATCCTTAGGGATGTAAAGGGGTTAAGAAAAACCACTAAAGGTAACCTGCTAGTCACTGTTCATAAAGATGCAGAGGGCATCAAGAAACAAATTGAAAATATAATAAAAGAACAAAAAATACACGTATTAGGTACAACGAAAACTAAGTTTATCCATAGACGAATTAGCCACCGAGGCCGATATAAAGGAGGCGTTAATGAATTCAAATTTATTATTAATATTAATTATTTTTATGAAAACAATTTTAAAACAAACACTTGTACATTGATATGGCTGTGATGGAATATGGCATATGTTATGCAATAAATGACTGTGATATTGTTTTAAAGTCTGTGATACTAAAACCAAAGCTTTATTTTATTAATTTACTTATTTATCTTATTTATTTATACAAATTTTTATCTCACGGTTAGAATCCTCCAAATAAATTGTAACAACTCCACCATTAGCGAAATTAATAAAAAGTCGTTTAGAAACAGAAGAAATGTTTATATAAATAATCAAGCTACGGTGGGAATCATGAAACTTACCAATAGATAGATACTGTGAATAGATATACTGTGAATTCATATGGAAGTGGAGACTCCTTCGTATGGATATCGATCGAAAATTACTATCCGAGTAGTGTTTACATCAGCCCGAACTGTGTCTAGAGATGGAATGGAATGTCATTCGTCGATCTGACTATGGTGTCGCTCGAAATAACTCCTACAATTAACACATGGGTAGTTTTGGATGACATAACACTTAGCGACCATCGGTTTATAATGTTCGAGAGTCAAGATGAAAAGAGTCACAAAAATTTTTCCATCGACAGACACATGGATATGGAGGTCTACAAATACCTAGTAGAACTAAACCTTTCTCTGCTCAAAGGCACACCAGATGTTGATAACATAACTGAAATAATAGTACAGTCAATTAAAGGTAGTACAATTCATCGAAAAAATGATAAGTGTACTTCGTACTGGTGGAATGAGAAGATAGATGCACTGAGAAAGACGACTTTAAGATGCAGAAAAAAATAAGAGATCTTAGGAAGCGTCTGATAAACGTCGAAGAATTACATGAAGAATATAGGCATGCGAAAAAAGAACTGACTAAAGAGATAGGTAGATCAAAGAAAAATAAATGGAATGACTTATGTAAAAAATTGGACGAAGACTACTATGGAGATGCGTATAAAATTGTCATGACGGAACTGAGACCTTCAAATCCAAAAATTACGCTATCCAAAGATGAGAAAGAGAAAATCTTTCGTGAATTGTTTATTTGCGCAGAAAATGGCAATAAATATCAGAAGAAGGCGTATGGAACACTCATCTCATCAGACGAAATATTTGGTGCATGTGATAGATTAGAAAATAAGAAAGCAGCTGGTCCTGATAGAATCACGCCAGAAATTGCTTAAATGACCTTAAAAAATAATATAGATTTGTGATTTACAACAATCCATAGATCGAGACACGCTTTCCTAAAGAGTGGAAAATCGCCAAGTTAGTTCTCATAGATAAGCCGAAAAAAGACAGTAGTTAGCCCACAAAATACAGACCAATATGTTTGTTGAACGTGCTGGGTAAGCTGAAAATTTAATAAATAATAGATTGGTTGATGAAGTAGAACAACATGGGAATTTTTCTAGTATGGTTTTAGAAGGGAAAGATCCACAATAAACGCTATTCAGGAAGTACTTGAAACCTGTAATAGCAGTAATAATAGAACACCGAAACTGACTGCACTGATCCTAGTTGATGTTCAGAATGCCTTTAACACGGCATCCTGGCAATTAATAATTGATACGTTGGAAAAAAGGAGCATATCCCAATACTGGTGTAATTTGATTGGTGAATCTGATAGACTGATAATTGTTGATAAAAATTTTACATTACCAATCGGAGGCAAAGTTCCACAGGGTTCGATCCTCGGTCCGACTCTGTGGAACATTACGCAGACGATTTAGCCTTAGTAGTAACATACAATGACGAAAATGATCTGGTCAGTGAAGGTAATCCTGCACTAGAAATTATCAATGACTGGATGAATGAAAACAAATTGACATTGGCGATAGAGAAAACTAGTGCAGTATTATTGAATTACCTTAATAGAAATCGACAGATAAAATTCAAACTTAAACTACTGAATGCACTCATAAGGATCTTACCGAACATACATGGACCAAAAGAAGGTACAAGACGAGTTATGTGTATGGCTGTGCAGTCTATTTTGCTTTATGGGGCACCTGTTTGGTACGGGGCTCTTAGAATTAAAAAAGCTAAGACCTCACTTACTTCAGTCCAGCGTGCAATATGCATCCGCGTGATTTTCGGATACAGAACAGTATCTTCAGAGGCAGCAATGCTTCTGGCCGGAGTGCTACCAATCCATCTCATGATCGAGGAGAGAAGACGGTTGTGTCACTACACAAATGCTTACCGACCATGGCGCCTTCGCTTCTTATTTATATAAATTCAAACGCTGGCATGTTGACACATCTGATACTTTAAGTGCCTGAAGTTGGACGACATCAGAATACCTGTTGAAACTGCAGTGGAGATACTGAGCCCCGAAAATGTGATACAAAAAATGCTCGCAAAATAACGAAATTGGAATATATGATCAGCAAGATGATTGAAAAAATTATTGTCAGAAAAAACTAGGAATTTGATTCTAACCGAAGAACGTGATTAGATATAGGTATACCTACCCTGCAGTTATGCCTCCAGAAGGCGGTTCCTAGTGTAGGGAGAGTAGATGAGGTGGAGTTTTAGTGGGTAGGGCTACGGAGAGTCCCACACTCCCAGACGGCACTAGGTCGTCTGGGGTGCATACATACTTTTCTCCACCTCCCAAAAAAAAAGAAAACAGTAAGAAGTTGTAGAGATATAAAATAGTTATTTATGCAACAAGTGACTTGATACAACACATCAAGTGCAATAATGCATGCGTTTGGCCCCAGTGTGGGTCGTATGAAATAAAAAATTATCTGTTTACGAGTAAGTAATAAAATTAATTTACCACTACATTTTTACTGTTGTGGCTACACTGGAAGCTATGGAGATATGGATTTGGACAATAGCAGGCAACAGGGTAGTTCAAAGAATCTGGTTATTGCAGTTTTTTTCTATTCCCACATTTTTTATAATTATTTATTTTATATTTAGTTTGTAGAACTTACTAAAAGCGGCATATCATTGTAATCATTGTCATCAAAAGAGGATATGGAGATGAAAAGTGATAGTGAATTTGACAACACTATACAACCTAAAATAGCAGTAGACGAACACCAAACAGAAGCATGTGACAGCTCTCCATCATGCGTCTGTTCAAAATCCAGTGCAATAAGAAGACATATTGTTCAGTTTCAACATTTTTTCGACTCGCTGCAGAATATTAATGAGCATAATACAGTTTTTGGTTGTATCTTCAAGAACATAAAAATCGTGAACTAAATTGTGAAAATTAAAAATGAGAATACAAGAACACAAAATCAAAGAACAATCTGCAGTATTTCAACATAATATAACAACTGGACACAACTGTATAAAGAAAGAAAACATTAAATTACTGCACAGAGGAGAGAAAGGACATAAATTGGAATTGTTGGAATATTTGTAAATCAAAAAACATAAGAAAGCGGGAAAATTTAAATTATTGAATGAGCAGCTGCAACAAATAATATATACACCGATCGTTCACGCATGTCAAATAATTGAACAGGATATAACCAGGCCCGGATTGGGCCGCCGAGCCACCGAGAAAATCTCGGTGGGCTGTTGAAAACTAGGCCGGACACCCCGTCAAAATTTTTTTTGATTTTACTACAGAAAAGGTTTTTTTGTTAATAAATATAATATAAACCAAAAAAACCTTCAGGATTTATTATTTTATTATAGTATTTAGTTTATTGGCACATATACATACAGCTATTGTCAATGCAACTAGAAACATTGGAGAAATAGAGGAAATGAGACAATGTTATGGCCTTCGCTCTGGTTGAAAAGAGAAATATAGAAAATGGGTGGTTAAGTATTTGTAAAAATGCCCACCCTCACTAGCTGTACATACCCCCTTTTCTAATAACCACTCCTCGTTTCATTCAAACCTCGAATTTTTTGCACTCTACCAGGTAAACAGTTTAGAAGATATTTGCTATCTTTCTAGAAACATTCCGATTATAATAAGTAAGAGAAAGATGGGATTACTCAATGGATTTGGTACATTTGAAATAGATTTAAATATCAAAAATAAAAGTTAATAAATTTAAATTTTTGTTTGTTTGTCCTGTTTTTATAAACTTATTGAAGCATCTTGGTTTTTAATTTTTTTGTAAAACTGCATATCATTTTCAAAAGTTATCAATTAATACTGGGCTCAATATAAAGGAAAAAAAAATACTAACAACTATTTATTCTTATGGAATAATATTTTGTTTGAAGTAAAACTTCTGTTCTCTATTTCCATTTATTAATAAGAACTTCTTTTTTAAATTTTTGTTACAAAGATAAAAATACAATCACAAAAGAGTTTCAGTATTTGCTTATGCCTACAATATAGCGTATTGTATGTTCAAAAAAAAAAAACATGTAATAAAAATTTTGAATGCACTGTTATTTTAAAGCAATAATCAAAGTTTGGACAAGTAGGCCGAGAGGTGCACTTGTTGAATGGGATAAATTCAAAATTGATAATTCTTTTATTACGTACTGTAGTATTGTAGATATTGAGAGGGCTCTAAAAGTTTACTAATTGTAAACTACCTGGTTTAGAAAATTCTTACCTAAAATATGAATTCAGAAATAAGTCATAAACAACTGAATCAGTAGACTTCGAAGAAACCGGCAAACTAGCAATTTAAGTGATTATAAGTAAGAACGCCCAATCTAAATACTTTTCATATTACCTATCACATTCATAAACAAGAATTCTTATTCTTATAATTGGGCTTTTGAATAAAACTTTTTTTTTACATAAATAGAAAGATCACATACAAGTTGATAACAAAACTACTTTTATTTTTAATTTTCACTTGATAATTAAAAAGTTATAGCAAATTAGAAATTATTTTTTAAATAAGTACCGACGACGCTCGAAAGTTTCCGAAACAACGCAAACGCTCGTGACGTCAAAATGTTATATTATTAAAATAAAAAAACTTGAAATTACTCAAGAATGCTTAACTTTAGGTATAGAAGACCTTAATGTAGAATAGTCAAGATTGAATTGTAGAATTGAAAAATGCCTAAAAAATATAGGATTCCACTCAAAATAAGCAAGTAATAAGCCTGTATAATTTAATATAACATTGTGACGTCACAACTATGGTGTTCGTGATTTTGGCGCGTTTATAGTCACGTGATATTTTTTAAATTTTTATGAGTTTTAATTAATTTATTATGAACTATCTACAACTAAACAAAAATATTTTTTTTTTCATTTTTGGATATTATTTATGATAAACTATTAGAAAAAAATAAAAAATTGAATAATTTTTTTTCATTCAAAAACTCAATTGTATTCATAATTGTATTCTAATCTTTGTACTGTGTCTTGAAAATTTTTTTTATCTTTAGAAAAGAACAGAAGTTTTCCTTCTAACATAATATTATTCAAAAACATTAAACAGTTGTTAATAATTATTTTATTTTAATAGAAGATAATAAGATAAATTATTTCACTAAACCAGACAAAGATATTAATTGGACATTATTTTTCAAATTTCATCCTCAACAACCAATGCATAACGTTCCGTTTAATCCGCTTAAATCGTACTTTCGACAAGGTGCTAAAAGTGATCAAATCAGGAGGCAATGGCTTACTTATTCAAAAGAATTTGACAAATTATTTTGCTCAATTTGTTTAGCCTTCAG
>JAZBGY010002545.1:0-10022 GCA_037414755.1 Lydus trimaculatus
TTATTATAAACAAGTTTAGTGTTTTTTTCTTTTGAAACTTGAATTTCATTGTGATGTATCAATAGGAAATTTGAAATTCCCACTTATAAGAAGCTTTAGCCTTGATTTCAAATTCGTCGCCTATAGCGCCCTCTGAATCAGTCGGTACATAAGCTTCGGAATAATTTACATATAGAAGTGGGGGATCTATAGTTGTCTATGGTAGAACGTTGAGCTGTACAGACGTAAGTGTAAAAATAAATAAATCTTGGTAAAGCGGGCTACTTTTAGTAATTAATTCGACCCACTAAAACAATACACGCAGCAACCCGCTACAATGGCATAGATAAAACAAGGTTACCAACAGAAAATTGTTGATAAAATTATGAAATTGGAGGTTTTCATGAAATACTACAATAATTTAGACAAATAAATTAATTAAAAACACAATTTGTTATTTGTTGTATTATTAACCAAAAGCCTAAAATTGAAGTTATATAATAGCTTACGACACGTGATTTCTGTGACTTTACAGATTTTAACCACGTCAATAGATGGTATAACAAGTCCACCTTTATTTTTAAATTCAATCAAATTAAAATTTTCACCATGAGAAATTAAACCACTCACATAAATGGAACAAGACAAAGTTCTCAAGATTTTCCTTACAACAAAACCCGCGATATTTTCAACAACATTATCAAGATACTGTGATATTGTAGGTGTAAAAAGATAACAATAATCATGATCACTATGATTAGATATATCCACGTTTGTTTCGACAAATAATTAATAATTTCAATTTTGGATTTTCCCATCTGACAACTGCATTTTTATTGGACTACTTATTTCTTCAATGCAATCAGTAGACTTTAAAGAAACCGGCGAACTGGCAATTTAAGGATTTATCCGATTTAGAATAAAAAATAAAAAAAAGAATTTCATATAACTCATTTATACTCTATGTAATCAAGAATTCTTTTTTAATTTTGTATTCACCTGTTAATTGTATCTTTATAATTTGAAGAGAACAGAATCATCGCACAAGCATTTAAGCGCTTGTTGATCCATGAAGGGTAGTGATACAAACACATGCTCCATATTATTAGGTCTTTAAAATACTGCTAAGGGCATATAATAACATTAACAATCGAAACAAACTTAAATATATCTACGTTTTATCCAGCTTACCACGCGATATATTCAACAACATTGATCATCATATATTAGACCATAATTTTTCGTTGATCAAAAACATAATTTCTTTTTTATTTAACAACTAGATGACCCGGTGAACTTCGTACCACCTTCCAACTCCAATTTATTGAGATCGCCAATATTGGACGTTTCGTTTGATTATTAAATGAAAGTCGTTTGTAACTAAAAAGATAAATGTAGTTAACATTCAACATAAAGCTTTTTGGTAAACTATATTTTTCGTTTTGTCTTCCTGTACGTAAATAAACAAAGATGACGGTTTTCTGATCCGCGAATACGCAACATACAGTTGTACATATGCGAATCGCGGAAACTCTAATTTAACTTCGCAAAACTTCCAACGACTGGACTTCCGTTTTTTTGATAGTCATCGCGAAGGCCAGGCGCACGGGGAATTACAGTCGTTTAAAAAGCAAGCCTGTTGGAATTATTAGGAGCCGCGGAATCGAAACATCCTCTCCTTTGTACTTTCCCTGGATAATCGTCACCTCGCTTTTTCACAGTCAGTATCCTTCCACTGCATAGTCGAGGTTAATTGCTATTGATGACTGAGCTTGCTTTCAATTGCAAGAAGGAAAACAACTATCCCTGAATGAAATTTTGAATGATCGCATTGAGCTCATCGACATATTTGTTTTTCGCCACCAATATGGCTCGTTCGCTCAGCCAATTAGTGTATTTGAAATTCTGCATTACGTTTAGAAAAACACGCCGTATGAGATCGTCCTTCGATTCGGTTGTCTAACATAAATTAATGGGCAATTTGATGAATCCAGTCTATATGTCAACTGTGACTTTCCCATTACCAACGTCCAACAATTGCTTCGAAAACACATCTGAATTTCTATATTGTTGCAAAAACACTCGCATGTTATTCGACAATCAGAGTGTCTTCACATGGCGCCAAAAATTTTATGATTTTAAGCACGCGTTTAGTTCGTCAGCTACAGTTTGTCGTACAATAACTGGAAGATTTTTACGAAAATCACCGGACAACATAATCATGACTTGATGAATCTTCGCAAAATGCAATTAAATTCGCTTTAACCAAAACTTTTCCACTACCTTTTTTTAAGAAAAAACAATGTTAAATCAATGATAATATATTGTTAAAGTGATAAATTCAAATGATAGTGTTGTATATGGTATTACCAGGGCCTTTCCAGTTAAATTATCAAACGTTCCGATATTACGTGACCATTATCTGGTTAAGGATTCAGAAGGCGCTAGTGAGCTATTATGCTTAACACGTTACATGCTATACGACCCACCAGTGGGTCGCGAGATTCACTTTTCCTGTGCGATACGACCCACCGGTGGGTCGCAAAAGAATGTTTAAAATTTTTTTTTATAATTAGGACTAAAATGAAAAATAAAAGAATTTATACGCAAACAGAATTATTTATTTAAATAATAGTAGATCTAATTCATTGCCTAAAGAATTATATTCGCATATTTGTATGCTTCGAATTAAAACACAAAAAAGGATTTTTCTCGCACATAGTGCAATATGTGCTAACTTTTTTAGCCCTAGCACAAGCTATTCGAGAGCCTTCAGTATGAGCTATTGATTCGTAACAACCCTGGCAACGTTTTCTTGATTTCCTCTTTGGACCTTCTGCTTCTGCTAACGTGTGACAACAAGTAATTGATTTTTTTTTGCCAGGTCTTATATTTTCATTAGAAGAATCGCTCAATAAAGAATAAACTAAGGATTCTTTGAATTCTCTAAATGATAGTGTTGTAGATGAATAAAACTTATTATAGAGAATCCAAGCATTAACAACAGCAGTGCCAGTTATTACTTCAAACGCAATTTTTTTGTACCACTTTCTGCACTTTTTTAATGCAGTATACTAGGAAGACATTTGATCTGAAATATCCACTCCTTTTTTTGAAACATTGTAACTAATTACGCATTGTGGCTTTTTTGTTTGTTGTCCACTACGAGATATTCTTCCAGTTTCAATTAATCGATCATCGTGCTCTGGGACGGACGAGAGCATGAACACATTTCGTTGATCTTTCCAATTGAAAACTTTGATTTCTCTAGCATTTTGTAAAGCCTTCATTTCACCTTTTTTCAATTTTGCGTTAACAACTTCGTTAGGCAACCCCCTTCTATTTTTCCGAATAGTACCACATAAATATGTTTTTTCATTTAGGAGTTTTTCAGCAAGTGTTACGGAGGTATGATAGTTATCGGTAAAAAGAGTGCATCCTAAATTAAGAAGTTTGTGCATTAATCTGAAGACTACGGCTTCTGATGCAACCACATTCTGCTCTTCTCTTTCCCCAGCATAAATTTCTAAATTCCAAGTATATCCTTCTGGTGTACATAACTTGTATATTTTGAATCCATATTTATGTGATTTTCCTGGTAAATATTGCCTAAAACCAATTCGACCTCTAAATGGAATCATGCTTTCATCAATTACCAAGTCAGAACCAGGCTTATATACTTCTTGAAAAGATTTAACTGTTATATCAAGTAATGGTTGAATTTTGTGTAATTTTGAGGTAGCCGAAGTTCTATTGTTCGCAAAATGTAAATTTTGCAAAATTAGCTGGAATCGATCCCGTGACATAATCGTTTGAACGAAATGATTTTCAAAAAGTTTTTTCTTGGACCAGTACAAAGAAATTTCAGGTAGAATAACAAGACCCATATATATCACAGTACCAAAAAACTTATCGATTTCACCATTGTTTGTGGGACTCCATGCATTTAATCTTGCTTTGCTTGTAATTGTTGATAACTCTAAACCCTGACTTGCGTAAAGATTTGTTTGTTCGGCTATCATACTAATAACATTGTCAGTTACAAATAATCTCCAGAAATCAATGGGATAAAGACGCCCATTGTCAGAAGAATTAGGTTTCACGACTAGTTCTTCTCGTCCAGTAAAATCAAACTTTCTTATACTAGCAGTAACTTGATGCCATTCAGCGTTTTTATCAATGTTTTCATGTTCATTATTTTCATCATTTTGTTCATCCTCATCTGTGGTCGATGAGTCATGATTTTCATCAGTATGAGAATTATCGGATATCTCTGAATCAATTCAATTCAAAAAGAATCACGCGTTTCGATAAAGTTGAAACAATTATCTTCATCATCGGTTGATTCTTCAAACACATTAGATGATTTATGAGCCATATTTGCTTTTCAAAGTACCACAATATCAAAATATAAAATATTTTATATTATATACCTAAATATATTATATAATATAATTATGTATATCAAAAATTAAATCACGATTCGAAAATATTACAAAATTCTTTTAATTCAGTTATTAAACATGCGTATATGACTTAGCAAGACAATTAATTCTGTCAAATCAAATTATTCATGCAATCGCAATAGGCGTCAATACTATATTACAAGTATCGCAGGTAACGTGTTAAAGGACTCCAACTATGCTCAACGGGTAGCGACATCTATATCCATAGATGTGCAAACACACCAAGTAGTTATTGTTTATAGATAAAGATGTTGGTAATATAATTTTTAAAAAACATAAGCATCTATAGAGGCGATTACATTAAGCGATTTTAGCCGCTAGATGCTGCGACCAAAGTTGCTGTCTGTAATATAGAAGACGTTGAACGCTCGGCGGCTGCGAATTTATTTGCTACACGCTGGCGACCTTAGACGCAGCGACCAAATTCGCTGTGTGTAATACCATGTTGATACTTTAGTCGCTGCGTTGATATGGTTTCTACATTATTTACAATATATGAGCACTGTTGCCACTTGAGGATTTTCCGTCGGATCTACCGGCTACTTGATAGCAACACTGTTAGCGACTTTAGTCGCTAATCGCTGTGTGTAATCGACATCACTAATGTGCGCATGCGCGCCCCACCTCAATTGCCAGCGACTAAAGTCTCTTAATGTAATCAAGCCTTATGTGAAAACTTTTCATTAACAGATATCGCCAAGTGTAGTTGACTGAATACAATGAATCGAAATATCGCATCGATCTATTTATTAGGAATAAGTATGAAGATGCTGTATGATCAATTGGTAGAAGTGTCAATTTTTGAAAACGAACGTTGAATATATGGGTCATGATGTCGAAAATGGTTCTATGAGTCCTTCACCCAGAAAATTAATTGCCGTACAGAAACTTCCAAAGCCGACTAATCTGAAGCAAGTACAAAGTTTTCTCGGTTTAAGTGGATAATTCAGAAAATTTATTCGAGATTATTTTCTAATTGCACGATCACTAACTGACAGTATTTTCAAAAAGTTTCAGCGATTTCCCGTATTTCAGGGGCCGTACATGAAAAATCCTGGCTCATATGTTGTACAATAATTAATTTTAGGACAAATGGCGACGAAAAAACCCTTGAGAAAGTTTAAAAGAAAAAAACAATTGAACAATTTTGAAATTTTACGTCACCGATACCAACCACCACAAAATTCCCTAAATTTCAGAATTTCATATTTTTTTTTTGTATAAAGAGGGCACAAAAAAGGGCAAAATAGCAAAAATAGTATTAAAAACTCGTGTCATAAGTCGTATATTGTCGACTTCTGACACTTGTGTTTTAATATACTATTAGTTTTCCTTTTGGACCAATTGAGAGAGTCTAATTATTAAGGAATTTTAATAATATTTTTAGTTTTTTGACACATTTTTATACTTTATCTAAAGATGATATACCAAAAAATTGCCTAGATTTGACTGTTTACCTTAAGGTTGAAATGATGATTTTGTAGATGTTGATGGCAATGAATTGTATAATGAGATAATTACATTTAAAGACCTGTTTCCTGATCAACAACTACCAATAAAAAATCTTGAATCTATCGTCAAGAATGACCTACTGCCTCATTTCCAAATTTTTTTATTGCTTTAAGAATTTATTTAACGTTACCTGTAAGCATACCTTCTGGTGAAAGGCCATTTTCTAAGCTTAAATTAATAGAAACGTACTTGAGAACATCACTGGCCCAGGAAAGGCTTTCGGCTTTAGCACTAATTTCTATAAAGCAAGAAGTTTGTGAGAGCTTAAACATTGATAAACTTATAGACGATTTTGCCACGACAAAGCAAGAAAAGTCACTCTATAATTTAATATTTATATATATTACAAAAGGTTACAATATTATGATTATTACAATGATGTTCGCAATGATACAAATTATTCTACTTTTATACGTTTAAATTTATTTATAATGTTTAATGTTCATGTTCTTGTATCAGATTGAAAAAATCCAAAACATATTATTTTAATTTCCCTTAACTTGGAGGCGGTTACTAATTTTTGCACGGGACGGCCACATGCCTAGGATCGGCACTGTCTATAAGAAAAAATGCTATTTTGTTTATCCCCTATGTGGTGAGCAGAAAGTGTTTGTTTTTGCCTCGGTACTGAAATAGTTGACATGGCATCTATTGAGACAATGATTGCAAAATCACCTACAAAATAAGTGACTATCACCTAAATTTGAAAAAAACCTAACATCAAAAAGTTAAGCCTGCGGTACAACTATTTTCCAACACTGTTGCCAATGCAATTAAATGGTGTTCAGGTAGTGAATTGAAAATATTTATTTAGGCGTTATACGATGAAGGTTTATTAGAATTTCGCAAAAGATGTCTAGACTTTTATTTAATAAGTTGTCGGCAAATATACAACCATTTCAGATTTAGAGATCCAGTGCAAACTAGACTGAAACTTCTTAATATGATTTCCATAGAAGAAGTTAAAAGTTTTATTTTGCGTCTTTAGCTATAAAATTCCCAAATTTGGTTTTGTGTGAAAGCATTAATGAGATAGATTGTGAATGGCGGCAGTTAAGAAACTTTAATTTCACCACCGATTCGATAATCTAGACATTAAAGAATTTTGGCTAAAATGTGCAAAATTAAATCAGATGATGACACACCAATATTAGAAACTCTGTGTAATTTTGTATTTCACTTATTCAGCCTTCCTCATTCTAGTGCTGTTCGTGAAATTTATGATTCATTTGATTTATCAGTAACAGATCGAAGAGATCCAGCTGAAATTGTAGAACAATTTGATCATTACTTCTTGCCACAAACTAATAAAAGTGTGGAAAGACATAAATTCAATACGAGACTGCAAACAAAAGATGAACCTATAGAAGCTTTTGTAGCTGATTTTAAAAAAATGTAAAGAGATGAATTAATAAAAGACAGAATGGTGTGTGGTGTAGTTGATTTAAGAGTAAAATACCGATTACTTTGAGAGCCAAACTTGACATATAAAAAAGCGATTGAGATTTGCAAGGCAGCAGAAGAATCAGATGTTTTGAGACATAATTAGATGATCGTAATTGTCCGTTTCTATTAAAATTCTGAAAAAGAAATAGTGTGTTTTGTTTTGAGCATTTTTTGATTTATAAATGTTTCATATTATTATGTTTAAGAATTAACAAAGGCACTAGTAATAGTAATACGTATTTTATTTCATTACTATAAGAACCACTGTGGGCTTTTTGAGTTTGCCAACAAGCGTTGTGTTCGTTTTTGCAGTTGCCAGAAGCTGAAATTTGCATTGTGGATTAACTTGAGACGCCATAACGCCATAACGTAGAGGTCGATTTTTTTCGCTCAGTGAGCATTTTCGGTCTTTGAGCCTAACATATACAACATTACCAGCAAAATAAGAAGTACTAGTAAAGAGCAAAATATGGAGTACTAGTAACTAACCATCAGATATACAGACAGCTTCAATAGATAATTCTCCTATAAAAGTATTAGAGGTCAACTGTAATCAAGAAAACATTGTAGAAGGAATAAATCCTATTATTATTACTATTAACGACGTAGGACATTTGGAGAAAGAAAAACAATGCAACGACAGAAATAATGGGGCAACCAATGATGAAAATGATGAAACAAATAAGGAGCACAATGATGTGACAAACTTGGAAGATAGTTCTTATACTATAGTTATAATACAGTACGTGTGGCAAGAGAAAAACAAAAACAAATGTAAAAATTAGCGATAATGCAACTAATGAACGTGGAAGGCCCAAAGGTCGTGGTAATACAGTTGTAGGTTTACCTGTTAAAACGAAAAAGCGATGCTGAATTTTTTTGATTGTTTCTGAATAAACATTTTCTTAAAATTTGATTATAAGTTAATGAAAAAACAAGGTGATACAAATTATTTTATCATATGGTAATGATAGTAGTCAAAGTGGAAGGAATTCGTTCATAACATACTTTACTCCGCCGTAAGACGCAAGTAGATCTTGAAATTTTAGTTTTCCGTCATTGGATAGCGTCGAAAGGGGGCAACTTACAGTTCTAATTTTATGATTCCGCCACGTTTACGCTAATCATAACATTTTCGACGGACTTTTTATCATGTGGTGAAAAATTCCGTCCTACGGCGGAATTCTGCTGGATAATGTACAATGCCGCTGCCGGACTTATAGCCACACCGAATATTTTAAGGACGTTAGAAGTGCACGTCGGTAAAAAATCTACTTTAACGTGGCTTACTAGAAAAGTATAATAATTACAAGAACAACTTACAAAATCAACAGAATATTACTTCAATGCCCTGAAAAGAGTTGTGGCTGTTATCAATTTTTTATCGGAAAGAGGATTACCATTTAGAGGATATGATCAAAATAATATGTAAATTTGATGCGTTATTAAATCAACATCTCCTTAAGTGCCGAAACTCAAACAAGTGTCAGGTTTACGAAAGGTTCTTAACATTTTCTGAAACTGAAAATCATTTTGTACAAACGTTATTTTCAAATGTAGTGGTAATATTGTGCGCCTGTAGATTGAGACATTTGGCTACGGGAGATTCATTCAAAACAATCATTCAGTTACCGAATCGGACATAGTACTGTACATAAAATTGTTAATGACACCTGCAAAACGATAGTTGAGAAATTGATCTCTGAAGTATTGCCTCAACTAACTAAAAGTATGTGGAAGAGCATTGCTCAAGAGTTTTAGAATCTCTGGAACATCCCTAATTGTTTGGGGGTAAACATAACATATAACAAACAGACCTTCTCAGTTATACTGTTGGCTCTCGTAGATGGACATTATAATTTTATCGCAGTGGACGTTGGTTCATACGGAAAGAATAGTGATGGTGGGATTTTTGCACACTCCAATTTAGGCAAGGCACTTTAATGTGATACCTTATCTGTATCAGCAGATGAAAATTTACCTGGCACAATAAGCAAAGCTCTGTATGTTCTTGTAGAAGACGAAGCGTTTCCTCTAAAAACCTATTAAATGAGAACATATCCAGGAAAACAATCGGTTCACGGCATTGAAAAACGTATTTATAATTACCGTTTATGTCGTGCAAGAAGGATCGTTGAGAATGTTTTTGCTATGTTGTCACAAAAATTTAAGATGTATAATACACTCCTCCGAGGAGTCACCACCTTGTCGTGGTGAAGGGGCTCAGTACTCACCATATCTCCCGGGGCTATGTCGGTGGGGGTCACATATGAAGAGACCCCTGGCAGGGACACCCATGCCGGACAGGTTCGGGAGAGGTGGGGAAGCTAAGAGTGACTCAAACATTTTATAATAAAATTCATGATGGCGTCGAGAAAAACTAAATTACACCAGGGAGGTAGGGCTGGAAGTCCAGAATCCTCCCCTGGTGATATACCAGGCTGCCCCGCGGATTCTGGGGGGGGCAACTTAACGTCTATTGTAGTGCTGAAGAAGGTTGATACTCGGAGAGAAGAAATTTCTCCCCGGAATCAAGAAGAGCATCGAAATGATAATAGTGACATGGAGATACGAGATAATGATTCTAACGCAAGTGATGATGAACCAGTATTTAGAGAA
>JAZBGY010002547.1:0-10011 GCA_037414755.1 Lydus trimaculatus
TTTTATTTCTGTCCCTTTTCTACAAAATGCAGATCTCGAATCAGTGCGACACTTGAGCCACCAATCCTGTATATAGGCTATTTCATCTAAACCAGTGATGAACAACCTTTTTTGAGATGAGCTAAAACTAATGTCCCTATATAGACTGTAGCGTTAGATGAAACATTATATAAACAATTTAATTTGTTTACAGTATACCAATATTGGATTTTCCATCTTGTGTAATTGGTGATCAACCTGAATTAACAACAGAAAGTCTAGAAATTGGTGATGCTGCACCATATTCATGGCGTAATATGTTTTCATGTATTAATTTATTAAGAATATTGAATAAATTAACAAAATGGAAACATTCGAGAATTATGGTAATCATAAAAAAATATACAGGCTGTCCCACGTAAATAAGAACACTTCCATAACTCCTTTATTTATGCATTAATTTAGAAACTTTTGATAACGAACAACATGTTCTCTTATTCAGTATATTCAGTGTTAGTGGTGTTTCTTTCAACATTGTATAAGTTTCAACGGGTAATTTTTGTAATTTGTGAAGGAATTCAAAACTTTTTCATGGAAATAGGTTCCTTAAGCCCTGCCCTCTAAATTCTGAAAAAAAGTTTCTGAATTAATGCATAAAGGAGTTATGGGGGTGTTCTTATTTACGTGGGACATCCTGTATGTATAAACAAATAATATTATTCTAAATTGTTTTTTTTATGTTAGATGTTGGTAGTATTCAAATCGGCTCCAATATTGAAACGTACATTAAAAGTACGACATGCTATGACACAATTATATGTATTGAAATTATTAAAAATGCAAACAAAATATTTAGGTAGACAATGGAGAAAATCAAATATGAAAACAATTAGTGCTATTTATCAGAAAGTTCGACATAGATTAAATGATGATTGGGCATATGGAAATGGTAATATTATCAAATAAAAATAATAATAATAATAATAACATAAATATTGGAAAAATTTCAGATTTGGATGCGAGACCTTGGGATTTTCAAGCTGAAGAATGTGCATTAAGAGCATCAGTAGATCGTTTCAATAATCGCCGTTACTCACAGATAACAGTAAAGATTTATAAATAAATTTTTGATTTTTATTATAAACATAAAATTGTTGATAGGATAGTGAATTTACTTCAGTTGATAATTCATTGAATAGTGTTTTGGGTACTACTTATGATTTATCAGATAGTTTCAAACGACATTATCAATTATGGTTGGAACAAGAAGTTTATGGTACACCAATTGAATGGGATAAATTACTCGAATGTCCGAAGATCTGAATTTTAAGTTAATTTAAAATTAATTATTAGTTTCATATAAAATTATATACAATGAAAATTGTAAAATTATATCATGTTTGTTTAAAATTGTCAAATATTTCAAGCACTTTCATCGTATATAGAACAATAAACACTTATTGTTAGTAACTTTATATTGTGGTTACAAGAATATTAATTTTATTTAATTAAGATTTTAAGTTTAACATTATATTGAGTTTTTTTTGCGATTTATTTATTTATTTTATAAATATATTTAATTTTACAGGTGATATCAAATTTTGGTATGAATTGTGCATGCTAATTTAAAACAAAATTGTAGAACATTGTAAAATAATAGTAACAATAATATAAAGCCTACTTAATATCTTCTATCTTCTTCGAATATAGTCGTCGACTTTTCAACCCACAATCGCACCTGTCTTCAACCACGTGTATAGATATCGCGTTAAACTGAAACCGCGTGAATCGAGGGACACGTCTACAATATAAACGATAATTTGTGCAATTTTATACACGATCTATATGAAATTCTATAAAATGAAAAAGTTACTCGTAATTATTCTTATAAAAATCGAAAATAATTGTATTTTTTTTTTTTGTAGAGCTGATAAAACATCGACTTATATTAAAGGTTATGAGATAGATTATGATTCTTCATGTTATGTTGAAAATAAACCACAAAATGAATTGAACAAAATTACAAATCCCGATGAGATAAAACGTCGTTGTTCTATTGCTTATGAATGTAAAAATAATATTTTATCTGTTGAAGGTAATAGGTTAATTAAAAATGATAATTCTACACAATGTATGGGAAAATTTTTGACTATATTCAATAAAAAATAAACTATTTTAGTTAAAGACTAGATTAAAACAGAATCTGTTTTTATTTATAAATTTGTTCAAACAACACGATTTTTATAGAAACCCATTAACGCATGAGTTATATTTAATTGGATAATTAAGCTAATTATATAAAATATTACAACTAATATTACTGGTGTTAAAATAATTTGTGTATGATACAATATATTAAGCGAATTATAGCCAAGAAACGTTATATATAAATAATATAAGACTGCAACTAACCAAAATGTATTCCCTAATAATCTCGATATAAACCATTCATGACTAATTAAACCTAAAATGATAATCCAGTTAATTACAGTTAAAATATTCTCTAATGTATCCGAGTGGGCGGTGGGGGCGTGACCTGGCCTACTTTTGTCACCTGTCATCTGTAGTGTAACACCGGAAAATTGATATTCCGCCCACTCCGGTACATTATCGAATGAACAGACTATAATTATTGATTGAATCAATGCGAATTTTACCATTATAGAAGAATAATTGGAAAAAATGTAATAATATTAATGGTGGAAAGAATGCATTCAAATGTATGTCAAATGAATAACCCCATTCAACATCTTGTAATTCAGTTTTTGGACGAAAATATTTATTTAAAATATACCAAAATAATGTTGCTGTAATTAAACCAACACCAATACAATCAACAAATATAACGTATAATAAAAAATTAATAAATTGCCAAAAATTTAATTGTAAAACAATAGCAAAACCAATTGATGTAACTAGAATTAAAGTAAATATTACATATTTTTGTAGATAAAAGAATATAATCAGAAAAAACACACTCACTGCAAAGCCAGAAAGCAAATAATAATAGAAACGCTGGATCGTCTCGAGCGAATTGTGCCTTAGTGCCTAAAAGTATATCGGTTTTCATTATTATTTTTGCAACAATGTCGATTTATTGATTAAAATTACGTTTTCTATAATGAAAATTCTTATAAACTTTCTGTGGCGCTATAAACAAATACAACATTTGCCAGAATGCAAATTCAAAATCCATTTGATCAAATTTTAACATTCTTCTCAAATATTTATAACGTTTTGTTGCTGCCGACATACAATCACGTTGTGTAGATGGTGATGGTAATCGAGATGATGATGATGATGATGTTAGATCAAACATTTTTTAAGTTCTTTTTCAAAATAATAGAAAACTTCTAATTAAGTCTAACCTAAAAAACGAAATTACTATAAATTAACAAATAATAGAAATTACGAATTTAAACCTGTCTAGCTTTATAGTAATATCGTGTATTTATTATCATTTATAATAATTTATATGTAAAATAGTCAATTTTTCCCCATTTACGAGTTAAATATAATCTATTCGTCTAACCAAAACAAGCAATCATCATATCACAGAACGTTAATGCGCAAGTCTGATCGACCTAACCTAAGAAATTTTAAGCGCTACATTTGAATCACTGTCAAAATAAAAATGCAAATTTATTTATTAATTACAGTCACCAACGTAAACTACTTTATATCGATGATTATAGTAGAAATTAAACGAATTAGGAAAACGATCCATAATTACAGAAAACAGTTGTCTGCTTGTTTTCACTTTATCTAAAAGGTGAAGCACACGGCGCGTTTTTATTCTGGTATCCTCTAGACTCTAGCGACCTACCACTCCGCTACTACCGGTATTAGAGGTCTTTCTAGATAAAAAATACACAGGTTGAGAACTAGGTCACCGTGGAGACACGCCCACATCATCAACTCGTGCGCCGTTGATAGGCGGATCTAATGACGGTACTGAATAGTTGTTCACTCCATTTTTATAAAGTGAACTCTATTGGCTAATGTAAAACCTCCTCCGACTAATTGGACATCGGCAAAAGTCGGGCATGTTACCAGCCTGTGTATTTTTGATCCAGAAAGACCTCTAGTAATATGGCTCTAATTAAATTATTACTACCATTGAAAAGTATTGGCTAGATGGTGAAATTGTAGAAAAAAATGAAACGAAAATAAAAATTAAAGAGTTATCTAAGAAAAGGAAACTGCTAGCTGACACCATGCAGACACCTACATACAATACACACTCTTTAATATATCTTTGAGGTTCAATTTTATGTTAACTTATATAAATTAATTCACATCCAATAATAGGGAGATCCTGACAGAGTTTTTTGTATAACTTTCTTTCTTGGATAATTAAGAAAACCTACCTTTAAATAATGGTGTATCCTCTTTCAATCCTACAACGACCTACCTTTGTAGCGTCCTCGTTTAATTCCGTAACCATATTAAACTTACTATAAATAAAACAATGACAATTAGAAATTGTAGAAAAAATCGTTAATTGTAATATTACAGAAATTATCTTTTAGTTGGAATTTGTTTCGATTATTTATCATATGTTGGCACTACAAACCATTCACAACACACTAACACTTTGCACTTTACACTTTTAATATCATTGATACACTTTATAATGGTGTTAAGCTGGTTTTACTCGATAGATACATTCGTGAGGTGAAGTCTAATATATTTACATCTCATTTCATCACTACTGCCGCAAGTACGTTATCCATCCTACTCTGTACCCCCTTTCCCCACGTCGGAATGTATGTAAGCATTGAAACAACTTCAACACTATGACGTCTAGAAATCAACTGATCAAATCATTAGTACGAACAAGTTTAGAAAAGGGTGTTTGGTAGAACTTTCATTGTTCTATTGTTATCAAGAATTTTGACTGTACGTTTAATCTAATGTACTACAGTGATTTAAAAAAATTCATTTGTTAAGCTTTATCGTAATTATACAGGTTGAGACATTTCATGTAGAAACACTGGAGAAGCTATAAATAGATCTTAAAGGTGGATACTATACTAGTCACCTCTTTTCAACTCAGATGAAGGCATTAAGCCTATTCCGGTTTTTGTAGTTTCTTTTATGTTCCTAGATGAAATGTTTCAACCTGTATAAGTACAGTCATCTTGGTTTCTCTTGCATCTCTATTCGCTTTAGGGGTGCGCTAATTTATGAACGCAGCCCAGAATGTGTATGTATTTATATTTATAGATTTTATTTTGTATAAGCATGGTTACAGTATTCTGGTTACTAAATTATCGTGTGGGTTGCCTAACATCTAATCTACTTAATTTAATTTATCAAGGGTTGTTTCTATTTTTAATAATGCAATTATTGAATTAAAATCATCATAATTTCATTATTTTTTGTAAATATAAAATTAATTAGTTTTTAATCTTTCAAAACTGATAGGATAATGTGAATTAAAGTTGAAATAATTATCATTAACGATGATATTTTATATCAATAATGCTGTCTTATAATAGAATTGAATATGATTGCCAAAAATTGTCCTAAATGTGACCAACAGGTAATTTTATTATTTATGTGTTTATTAACGATAATTTTTCGATTTTTTAAGGTTCCTGTTGCTTGTAAAGCATGCCCTTGTGGTCATTCATTTTTCAATTCAAGACGAACAAATCGCATTTCAAGTCCTGAAGCTGATATACGTAGACGTACACAACGTGTTAGAAGAGAAAAACCAAATTATTATGATGCTTTAGAATATGACAAACAAATACGTAAAGTATAAAATTATCTTTATTATTAGATATAACATTTAAATTATTATTTATTATGATTGTAGATAAAAACACGTAATAGTGAATGTGAAAATGATGATAAAGATGATAAAAAGGATTCAAATAAAATTAAAAAGAAGAAAATTAAAAAAGAAGATGAAGAAGATGATGATATAATAACAGGATTATCACCAGAAAAACAATTACAGTGTACGATGATTTTAGAGGAATTGAATAGGAAAATGCAAATTGTAACTTGGAAACCGAATTAATTTCGAATAAATAAATAAATAAACCATACAACAATACTACGGGTATTTTTATTCAGGAAAGATTTTAAAAATCCCCCTTTTTTTATTAATTCAAATTTACATCGCTAGATGTCAAGTACACTGAGATTGTGTTCGGTTCGAGTGGGTTCGAGCAGACAATTGGATGTATTACCATAGGTATGACCAGTATGACTACACAGTATGCTACAATCGTAAGATCCGCTTCGTCACTTATGAATAATGACCGGACGTATAAACCTCGCTTAAGTTGACGCGCGTCAGCAACTAACCAGCGGCGCAATTCGGCGGTCTTGATTCAATAATTATAACCACTTGAATATTCAATTAAATTCTAATTTTTTCACAACAATTGTTTATAAATGCACCCATAACGGAATTAAGAATAATAAATAAAAAAATTGTAGTTCTATTGAAAAGAAATTATAATATTGTTTACACTGGATTAAGATTTGTCGAAATATAAAATAGTAGGTATTATAAAAAAGAAATGGTGAGAAAATGTCCGCCTCTCCGTGGTCTCACTAGACGTCCATAGACTCTTAAGTGTATGAATGACAAAAAGGGCCTTTCTGCTTTTCTTTAAATCTGTTGATAATAACCTATTTGAAACAGAAATTAGTGGATAATCTGTATTTGAACAAACTAAAATTATCTTGTTTTTTGTTAGAATTTTCTATATAATACAAATTATATTATATTATAAAATTATTTAATATTTCAATTACACTGTTAAATTGTAAATCCGCTGTTAACACTGCTATTAATATTGTTTAGGTTAATATCATTAAAATACACCGTTTTTCAAATAATTATTAGAACAATTTGATTACAAATATTCATCTTTTATTTTTCCAATAAAATTTAATTTAACCTGAAAGTCTGTTTGGGCCCTACATGCTGCGCTTATGGATCGAGTGTAGTGGGGGTCGAGAATTCGGCCCCAATCGACCGCCTGAGTTTACGTTGATAGTAATCGAGGTTATATCGATGGCACGAGTGGCTGATTGTAGTACCACTATTTTTAAAGAATACTCTCCAGATTCAATGTGAAATATACCTGTTTACATTAGGTTGGTATGTTCCGCTCACATATTGTTGTTATTTTTATAGTACGATGCGGTGATGTCACGGCTCCTTCTAGGGAGCCAAAATCCGGTCTTTACTTATGAATCATTGATATGGTGGACGAAAATCCAACAAACTACTAAGCAAAATTGCGGTAATTAGTGTGGCCTGGGTATAACTGAGCTATGAGAACCATAGTTACAGTCGCTATGAGAGCACTTTTGGACCTACTTCCGCACCATCAACAGGTGCGGAAGGAAGGACTCCTCGCTGCACTTAGGCTGCAGACTGTTTTGTTTTGTTTAATCAAAACTTATGGAGAAAACAAAATAAGTTTTTCATTAGAGAATATGCAAGGAAGACTTATTCATTTTTAAGTAATGAAATGTTGTCAAATACATATCGAAAAGTTTGAATTTGAGTAAAATGAGCGTCAATTTTTGACTCTTTTTTTTTTTGAAAATTTGACCCAAATTTTCGAAATAAAAATTACCAAAAAATTGCCTTATATTTCCTTAAACATTCAAACTGAGAATGCGATAGTAGACAAAAAAAAAACAAACAATTGATTATCTATTTATTTCAGTAACTTTCAAATCTAAATCATAAACTGAAGATCTTTCATCATGATGTGCTTTTAAATGATTTTTCAAATTACTCTTTTGTGTAAACTTTTTATCACAAATGTTACAATTAAATGGTTTTTCATCAGTATGTATGTATAAATGACCTCTTAAATGACCTCTACGTGAAAACTTTCTATCACAAATATTACATTTAAATGGTTTTTCATCAGTATGTAACCTCATATGGCGAACTAAATTATTTTTTAGTGTAAAATTTTTTTCACAGACGTTACAGATAAATGGTTTTTCATCAGTATGTATGTTTAAATGACCTCTTAAATGACCTCTACGTGAAAACTTTCTATCACAAATATTACATTTAAATGGCTTTTCATCAGTATGTAACCTCATATGGCGAACTAAATTATTTTTTAGTGTAAACTTTTTATCACAGACGTTACAGTTAAATGGTTCTTTACCAGTATGTATTCTTAAATGATTTATTAAATTACTCTTTTGTGAAAATCCTTTATCACAAATGTGACATTTGAATCGTTCTTCACCAAAATGTAACCTCATGTGGCAAACTAAATTATGTTTTAGTGTAAACCCTCTATCACAAATGTTACATTTGAATAGTTTTTCACCGGTATGGAACTTCATGTGGACAACTAAATTATTTTTTTGTGTAAACTCTCTTTTACAAATGTTACATTGGAATGGTTTTTCACCACTATGTATTCTTAAATGACACAACAAGTGACTATTATATAAAAACGTTTTATGACAAATATCACATCGGTACCTATTTTCTTCATTTGTTTGTGTATCCAAATCATCAGACGGTAAATGTTCTTTTAAATGTGCACGGTTTATACATTTGGCTGAAAATGTTTTATTACATTCATCACAATGATGTCGCTTCTTATTTTTACAAATTTTAGTATTTTCAACATTTTGTATTCTTTCAATTTTAGCCTGTTTGCAAATAGATTTTGTTCTAAGATTTGTAGATTGTTGATCAGTATTGAATTTAGTCTCAGTACAACTTTTCTCATTTTGGTCTTCATTTGTTTTATCATAATTAATTGTAACATTGTGATTGTTAACAACAAAATTCCCGACTTTACTATTATGACTATAATTGTTATTATCTTCACTAACATGATTATTGGTCTGTACATTAACATTTACATCATTTTCAATATCATTATTATCGAAATTATTAAATTTAACATTAACATCATTAGAAATATGGTGATCTTGATCAATTGGATTTTCTAAAAAGCAAAAAAACAAATAAATTTAGTATACCGACAATCTAACAACTAACACAAGTAGTTAGATGGTAATTATTTTTACCAAATGTGTAAAAATTTTCTACAATTTCTATTTTTTCTTCTTTTAACAAATACTCGTCATTTCCTGTTTCAACAAGAGAACAAAATTTTTGCCGATTAATAAAATTATCATCCACTTCTTCTACGAATTGACCAACTTTACTATTATTATTATCATTATTGATGTGATTATTGTTTTGTGTCCCACTGACATTTTCATCTACATTATCTTCAAGTTTTACATCATTTTCATTAATTATTTCAGTATTATTACTGACGGTATTATTAAATTTATTATCATCTTCAGAAATCTGATGATCTTGATCAATTTGATCTACTAAACAAGCAAAAATTAAAATTATTTAATTTGATCTTAAAAGTTAGTAATTGTTTTTACTAATTTTTGGAGACTGTTCATCGATATCAATTTTATTATCATCATTTGAAATGTTGTTGGTGTTATTTTCATTTTCTGGTAATGGTTCTTCATCATCATCATCATCGCTGTTATCATCAATATTGTGTAGAATTTTCCAATTTGTAAATAAAATGATTTTTCGAAAAATATCGAATTTTTGTAATAGATGGAAACATTGAAAACAAACAATTTTCGTATATGGATCACTCTTCAATATCTAAAAGAATTAGAATTTTCATTAAACAACAATAAAACAATCACTATACTTGCATTGTTTACTGTTAGATTTGCTAAATCAACAATTATTTTCCATATAGGTGGATCAATGTTTTCACTGAAGATATTCTCATATAAATCGGATTTTATTTCGGAATCACACAATCTACACACCTTCATTTTTTTAAAATTAATTAATAAAATCACCTGTATGTCTCTTTTGCTAATTAACATCCAAGGTGTATCAACATAAACCAGAGATATGGAAGTGAGGTACACCTAAAGTCATCTAAGAAGATCTTTCTGGATAGATGCGCAGTGGACTCTTGGTAAGTCGGGGTAGAAAAAAGCACGTGAAAGTAAACGCCAGAC
>JAZBGY010002548.1:0-10011 GCA_037414755.1 Lydus trimaculatus
CAGCTGTTTGACGTACTCCGGCCGTGCTCCGTTTGAGCGCCCAGAGCAATAAAGAAACATACCCAATATATTAATTTTTTTTTGCCATGTCCAATGACAATAATTTTGAACGAATGTTAAAAGATATCACTTTTGAATATTAAGAAAATCCCTAACAATAAGACAGCCGACCAGAGATAGTAGGTACCCAAATTTATTATTTTATGGACCTGTCAATCAGTATGAGCTGTTTGAAGTGGTGCAGTTTCTATTTGCAATATTTTTCTATCTACGTAGTCTATGTCGAACTATTTTTGCCCTACGTCAGCCAGATTTTACCGTTAGAATTCGGAACATTGACACTTAACTATTAGTCGGAGAGGCGACCGCAAAAAATGGTTCCTATTTCTGAAAGGATGAAACTTTCAGAAAATATAGTACTTATGGTGATAATTGTCACTAGCCTAGGCAACCCTACCGGAACCTGTTCCAACGGAGGGAAAACCACATTTCCGGTACCAATTTTGACCCCCATAGAGTTAAAGCTTAAAATTAGTATCAAATTGTAGGTCTGTAAGAGCTCTTTCCAAATATATAGGGTTGCCTTTCTAAATCTTGATCCAACATAGTGGCAACCGACTTTAAAATAACATGAAAAAAAAATTTTTGATTTTTTTTTTTGCTAAGCGCCCCTAGTTATTTTTTACAGCGCCCTTTATTTTTATATTATTTACACCGCCTCCTATTATTATTTTTGTCAATCACTGTCAATTATATTCGAGTACACGCCCACACCCCCACTCTTGAGCGTTTCATTTTCCATGACGCTAAAGTTTTTAATATACGAACTCACTCTACCTATATATATCGTCCCATTAGAAGTTTTACTTCAAAAATACAAGTTTGTGTTATATCTCAAAAGTGGTAAAATCTACTCAAAAATGAACAACGCAGGTGAAATCTGCATTAAAAACTGTATTAGAAGTAATTAAAATTGTTGTTATTTTTTTTTGAAAGCATACAAGATATAAAGCATTTTCAAAATAGTGGATCTGATTACTCATGAAAAAGTTATTTTGTCCGATAACTACTTATAGTAGTTTACCTGAAATACCATCGAAAATAAGACACCCTGTACATACATATAATACAACAATCAATACATACAAAAAAACAAAACAAAACAACTCCCCAGTGAGATATAAATTGGATAAGTTTTAAAAGGGGAAATGGTATAGATGAGGAGGAAAGTGGAAATATAAACAAAATTATTGCCAAAAGAAAATCAATTTTTTTTTTTTTATTGTCTTCTACATACAATGCATATACCTAATATTATAAACAATTATAGAATGGATTTATTGGACTATTAATAACAATCGGTGTTGTTGTTGTTGATGTTGTTGTTTTTAATAATGGTTTCAATGGTCTTTTACTAGCATCATATGGTATGGCTGGTGAACTTTTGATTTGTTCATGATGTTCAAATACATCTTGTGATGTATTTAATTTTGTATTAATTTTAACCTTTTTTGATGGTGTTGATGTTGATGTTGTTGTTGTTGTTCCTGTTAAATTATTAACTAATTTCTGATCCATATTTTCTAATAAATTTCTAGATAAAATTTTTTTCAATTTCTTTTTATTTTCTAATTTATTCAAATTTTTATTATTAACCTTTTTATTAATTGTCCTGTTCTTCTTCTTCTCCTCCATCTTCTTCTTCAAAGATGATGTTTTATTTTCTTTATTATTATTATTATTATTAGTGTCAACAATAGTATTACCATTAACAGTCACTACTTGCGGTAGTGGTGATGGTGGTTTAGTTTCATTCAAATCATTATTTTTAATTGTTTGAGGTAATTCATTTGTTGTTGTTGTTGTTACAATCCATATGCCAGAATTACGTGTAAATATTGATTCAATTTTATCAGAATTGTTTTCAATCATTTTATTGGTGGCAATTTTTTGTCGTTTTTTTATTAATGATGATGATGATGATAAGTTTTTACGTTTTGTTTTTTTATTAATAGCAGCAATCACACCGTTATTGTCCTTTTTATCATTTTCATCAATTTTAGATTTCTTATTCTTTGTCTTTTCTAATAATCCATTATTACCATTTCCAGTTTGTTGTTGTTGTGGTTTTCTATCCATTAATTCATCATCAAAATCAATTAAACGTTTTGCAGCATTATTAATATTTGTATATTGATAATCATCATCATCATCATTATTATTGTTTTTCTTATTTTTGTTTAAATTCAATTGTTTGATACCAATCGGATATTTACCAGTTGCCATTTGTTTAAATAATTCTGCCAATTTCGTTATTGTTTTACGTGTTTTTAATGAACTACCTTTATCAAATTTGTGTTGTAATAATTTTGCAGCTATAGCTTTTGGATGGAATTTTAATTGTGGTAATTCAACATTAATACGACCAGCTCTTGGATCATAAATTTTCTCATCACCATCATCATCATTCTGATTATCATCATCATCATCATAAACATCATCATCAATTTCAATTCGTTTAATATCATCGATTGTACCACGAAATTGTTGTTGTCTCCATACATTATATTTAGCTTGATATTCAAGACCTAAATCAGATTGTTTAATTAAATAAATGAAAATATTATCATTTATATGACGTAATAAACGATCATCATCACATAATGCTAAATATTGTATGAATGGTGTTAGAAATTCTGGTAACAAATTTATATTTAATTCACCATCATCACCACCACCAATTTTTGCTAATTCTTCTAAATAAATATCAGTAAAATGCATTAATAAACCCAATGGTATCTTTTTATTATTCTTATCATCAACATTATTATTATTATTTGTTTTCAATATTGTTTCTGATAAATATTTGGTGAATAGTTTGATTGTTGATCGTTGAAAATTTGCATTCTTCAATACAACAATAGCCTGACGTAATAATCGACGAACCAACTAAAACATAAATGTAATAAAATTCGGAAATTTCGAGAGAGATAAGAAAAAAACACCAACAACCAACCATCAAGAATTTATCGAGACGTAATTGATCAATTCCAAACCATTCATTTATTAAAATCATCAAACCTGATTTGAAGAATAATAAAGAACTTTCTGTTGTTGGTAATGAATGTAGGAGACTTGAAATATTTTCAGCACATTCTTCCTGAAATTATTGATTAAATATGACAAAAAATAATAAAACATAACCTCACTTTTCTGTCTATACTAACCTGAATTAAAGGTTTGTCCGACATCCACATTGAATAAAATAAACCTTTCCATATTCGCATAAAATCATCTTCAGTAAATGCTATTTTTTTAAACAATAATTCAAATTTAGCAAAATTGATTGAAATGAATTAAAAATAATAATAATAATGAACAAAAACTTACGAACTGTTTTAGCACGATTTTCTAACCATTTTTTTAAATTCTTTAATGCACGATCTCTACTTTTTGGATTATTACCAGCTAAAACACGTGCGAATTTAATTTCTTGACTAATAACTAATACTTTTTTATCATTATTTAATGATGATGATGATGATGATTTTCCATTATCACATGGCCCATTATCACATTCTGGTATTGCCATGTTTCTTGTGTTGTGACGAAATGTCGATTTCGGTCGTGTTCGTTGTTTACTCTAACAGTGAGGCATGCGCCTTGAAGACTTACTGTGTATGCGCATATCGTTAGAAATTGAAAAATTTGTCAAATTTAATGATGTGCACATGTACAGTAGGGCTCCAAGGCGCATGTGTCACTTTTAAATACGGCAACGAACACCGCCCTCGTCATTTTTACAGTGTTGCCTGATACCTGCGAAGTGAAATCGGTAGAACCAAACGGTAAAATTCGGTAGATTGTATATATGATATATGTATGCACATGCGCACTGCGCACTCTCCCGTATGTGTGTGTTATCCAGATATTTTATTAAAATGTTTTTAAAGTAAAATTCAAATATCTCAAAATACAATTAAATTACATAATGCTTAACAACAAATACAATTACTATCAATAAAAACATTTATCAATTGAATTAATTCATAGAATAAAATTTCGGGTAGGTAGACTAGAGCCGAAAAACGGTAGATCTACCGAAATATCGATAGCCCTGGCATCACAGCAAAAGAGATAAAATACCAACAGAATGGATTGAGGCTGCTGAAAATTGTTTGACTGCCCTCTGTACCTCGGACGGGAACTACAAAATAAATAATGGCGCGAGAATATTTATAAATTTGCATTTATTAAAATATTTAAATAATTTATAAGAAAATACCAAATAGCGTAATATTTAGGATTATTGTACCTATTTGTGTAGTAGTTTATGTATATCTATATCTAAAAGAGGTAATATTTTCTTGTTGGTTGAGGGTAAACTTTCCGGTAATCTTAAATACTACACTGGACCGATTGATCTCAATATTATATTAATTACATTTTTTAACAGCTAAAACCAAAGATGATAAAAGATAGAAGAGAAGCTTCCCATAAGATCCAATGTAAAAGAAAAAAGTTGTATAGAATTTCAGCGCCTCTGAAATAGTCAGAGACAAACGAATCGTTCCGGATGAACAGTTCGGTTTTAGGCCCCAACACTCCACTGTTCATCAAATACTCCGTTTCATGGAATACGCTTCCGTCAGCCTTGACTGGAAGTACCCCACTGGCGCCGTCTTTCTAGACATTTCCAAGGCGTTCGACTCCGTCTGGCACAACGGTCTGATTTTCAAATTAGACTGGTCAGGCATTCCCCCAGCCATGGTGCATCTCATTCACTCTTTTCTGTCCAACAGGACATTCAAAGCAAAAATACACAATCAACTCTCCACCGAACACCCAATTGAAGCAGGAGTGCCTCAAGGCTCTGTCCTGTCTCCACTTCTATACAACATCTTCACCGCCGACATTCCAAAAAACCCAGTTACTCAGCTCGCAATATACGCACATGATACGGCTATCTATGTCAGAGCTAAATATCCATACCTTGTCACCTCCAAACTGCAGAAGGCAGTTCATAACATCGAAGCATGGTTGCGCCTGTGGCGGATCGAGGCCAACCCTGATAAAAGTTCGGCACTTCCAATCACGAGTAAACTAGTCCAGCCCCACGATTTTGTCCATATGTATGACCGACCCATACAATGGAAACAACAAGCAAAATACCCCGGTATAATTTTCGACAAACGATTAATTAATCGTTTGTCATATAGGATAACTTTCAAGAGCCACATCCTATATATCGAAAGCCGGGCAAAACAAGTCATGGCCCAACTCTACCCGTTAACTTGTCGTCGTAGCAAGTTAACTATCAGATAAGAACAAACTTCGTCTATACAAAACCATCAACAGACCCACGTTCACCTATGGTTCGCCAACGTGGGGTCACGTGCCAAAATCTTATATCCATCGACTCCAAGTCCTCCAGAATAAGTTTCTCAGGTCGGCTTTCAATGCACCATGGTTCGTCAGAAACACACAACTTCACAGAGAGGTAGAAATGCCGGATGTGAAGGAGTAGCTCCACTCGATTGCCACTAAGGCGTTTACTGCATTCGACGATCATCCAAATCGTCTGGTCAGGGAGGCCCTTGACTAAAATGAAGAAGAACCATCACGAGTGAAGAGACCTAAAATGGCACTACTTCAGGACTGACAAGTACCACTTGTCCATTACTCACAGAACTAATTGTTCTTTCTCAGTTCGCAGATTACCACCGGATGAGGCCAGTAAAGATTATTCATGTACAGGTAAACAGGTAGTAAGATTTATTATATTACTTCAATATTTTATATCATTGATATTTATGCATGCTTGCATCCTAACGGTGTACTGTATAATTTCTTCGCAACTCAGAGGCCGATGTGTGCAGTACACCAAGGTAGTTCATTTGACGTTCGTCAGTTGAAGTTCTGCCCTTGCGGCTTCACGCCCAATGTGATGTCCGTACTGAACAGATAAGAGCAATAAGAGCCTAAGGACTCGCACTCTTAAGCCGAACAAGTGTGTGCTGTAAAGCTTTGCATTATCAGCCAGTAATTCATTAAAAATATTGCTTTATTCTCCTTCGATATGTCGAATCTTTGAAATTTCATCGATCCAAAGTTACCGTCCTCTATTCTTTTTATTTAGAAGTATGGAATTTGTAAACGCTATCAAGTTGAATACCGCTATGACTGCTCGGGACACATATGCACATATGCAAAACTTTGCGTTTACAGGAAGCAGTGGCGGACTGGCCAGGGTGTGAGGTTGTCCGATGGCAAGTGGGCGCCCCTTGTTCGACAGTGAGTGGGCCCCCTTAAAATTAGATGATATTTCATAAACGCTTATGATTTTTTAGTAGGTTGAAAATATAATCAATTAATATATTATTAATTATTTACCTGTCTAAATATTATAAGCATTTGTTTAAGAAAAAATACAAACAGCATAACAAAAACAAATAAATAATAAAACAAAAACCAAGTAACCGGCATGAGAAAGGAAAATAACTTACAAAAAAGTGGATATTGGAGAATAAATAAGAAATTGATTCTATATTATGGGTGCCCCTCCCTCCCCCAGCATCAACAGGCAACCAATAATTTTAGGCCCAGTCCGCTACTGACAGGAAGTGTTATTAACAGAAATAAACGAAATTATAATTAAATTAACAAACATTATTAGGCAAAAAATTCTTAGGAAACACGTGTTTCTCTACCTAATGGAATGGTAAGATTAATTATTAGATGTCAATTGTCAAAACCACCATTAGGAATTATCAAAATCAAAAAACCTGTATTGACATGGTTATATTTATATTTATATTTATCAATAAATCATATACAGGTGATGATAAAGTTCCGCACCAAGCTCGTATTTTTTTAATTGAACGTTTTTTCAAAAAACTCCGAGACAGGTCGATTTTGTTTTAAAAAAAGACATTTGAAGACATAACGATTTGTCTTTTGCGCACTAGTGTTTTTGAGCTAGGACGACATTGTAACTTTTTTTAAATAGCACCCCCCTCTTTCTTTAGCAGAAACGTTATCTCCATTCTTTTTTGAGTATAATGGTGCCCCATACTTGGGGTCCGATACGTACTTTTTACAAGATACAAGAAGTTATTCTTGAAAAAAATATATTTTCAAGTGCTCTGTGGCCAATTCAACTGTTTGAGAAAAAAACAATTTTTTGACAGTAAGAAGCATTGTTTAATTATCGTTACCTGGATACGAGTGACCTGTCTTGATGAATACCTATCAAATATTAGATCGTATCTAAGTAAAATGTAATGTTTCAGCCCTGAAGAAGTGGACATACATCCACGAAACGTTGGCAATAAAACAATAATCAGAACACGATTTCTTATTGTTGTCCTTTTTTCCTGATACCTAATTGCTTATTTAAAGAGCAGAAATATGACAAAGCTGACAATAATATTTGCGTATCTTTTTCAAATGTTGATAACTTTGTTGATCATTTTTCTTATTTATCAATAAATCATATATATAGCACATTCAAATAATTCGTTAAAACTGCGGAATAATTGTCGTATAATTAATGCAAAATAAATCATTAACATTGATAATGTTGTGTAATTATGCAAAGGTACCTATAATAACAATCAAATCACTTTGCCAATTTTCACTACCATATGCAAATTCATCCATGTCCAATTATTTAAAATTACAATTACAATGGAGATTAATTGGAAAATTACGAAATTTATATTATTTCATATAGGTAATTTGGAAATTGGATATTTGGTGAAATTTTCCAAATTGCATTCAACAATCTTTTTATATCATTACCATTAATAAATATTAAATGAATTCTTATAAGAACTATACCAACTGTTGATAATGATTCAAAAATACCTACTGTGAATAATTTGAAAACTTCTTTGGTTTATTGATCCTGCAGCAAATTTAGCTCTAATGTCTCTTGAGGAAACATAAGTACAAAATAATTGTAAATAAATTATAAACAAATACAAAAAATTTATATGAAATTGATAATTTTGCTTCATCACCAGGGCCGAAACTATCTATAGGCAGCAGCCTAGGGGCGCCAGCGGACTAGGGGCGCTAAATTCAGGTTTACAATTCATTATTTTGATTCGTAAATACTTAAAGAAGTACATATGACTGGAAATTGATTAAAGTGTACAAGATGTTTTTTATTGTGATTTAACATTGCTATTTTGGAAATCGTCCGTAAATGATGGAAGAAATAAGGAAGAAAAGTTGCGTATTTAACAGACCGATAAAAGAATTAAGATATCTTTTATCGTTTACGAATTATACCGATAGAAAACCAACAATTGCTATTTTCTATTTTCTCTTGTAGCACCTTAATTTACAGAATTATTAAAACATTTTAGTAAAACTTCTTAATTGGGATGACAAGGCTTTAATTCTCTGGAATAGCAAATTTTCATACGACATTTAGTCTCATCAGGGCCATAAAAAAAAAAACATCTCATATATTATACGAATATTCCAATATTTTTATTTTTTTTCTATTTTTTTATTTTTGAAAGGGGTGCGTGCTATAAACCCGATTTGTCTATACCAAAATTTTTCTTTGTTTCGGCCCTGTTCATCACCACAATTTTATGTGGTGGAACAAATCCATATAAACAAAATAAATCATATAATGGTTTAATAAATGGGAAATTTATATTTTTACCCATCTCCTATTGTTTAAATTATGTTAAATGATCGATATGTTAAGTGAATACTGGAATTTTCCAACAATGTTCCAGCTATTTCTTAACAAAAGAATTAAATGACACAATCATGCAATTAAATTATAATTTGTTGATTTTGTTGATAATCAATCGAAATGATATGGTAGGTATATGCGAATATAAAACTAACTTTAAATGCAATAATGTTAAATTGACCATGTCAGATCAATATAGAATGTATCTGTTAAACCATTCAAGTATTAATCTAATATTTCTGATACTTTAACAGGGAAATAGATGAAAAGCCGTTTGCTATCAATCTGAAAATATTTTGACGCCAATCAGGCGCTACTTCCTAAAGTAGGTACCATCAAAACATAGTAATATTATAAATATAACCGACAACACTCTCTCTCTCGCAAGTATTTGCCATGCCATGATTTCTTAATTTGCTTATCTAAGAACTGAACTGTGGATGGCTTATCTCTAATATAAGAGAATATGATATTTAGGTAATTAGAAATAAAAAACATCATCAACTGTAAATTTATTTATTTTTAATATTCCAAATAATCACAGAAATAAAGAAAATATGAATACAAAAAACAAAAAGTAAAAAATGAACAACACAAAACTATACAAAAAATACAACATACAAAAAGAAACGTACAAAATGAAAAATGTAAAAAATGTACAAAATTCAAAGTGCAAAAAAAAGAAACAAAATACAAATGTTCAAAATAAACAATGTACAATAAGGAAAGCTTCAAAGCTTCCTTCTATATTTTGCTTTCGAGAAGCAAAATATAAAACACAAAGAAATGTCTGTCAGTTCACTTCTGTTGTTCCATTATACAGCTTGCGACAGCTAAGTGAGTACATTGGAAAAATCGTGGTCACCGCCCAGAATCATATCTTCTACACAAGTTAGAACGAGATAAAAACAAAACTGGACAACCAGATGTGTAAGAATGGGGGCTGTAGACCCCTCCCAACTGTAGCTGAATTCCAAAAGACCATCCCCGACCATCCCCATTTCCTAGATAAAAATTCAACCTGGTTGATGACAAATATTTGCTCTCTTTGTCAGCATCATAGAGAAAATTGTGCACTTTAGGTGGCACATGTACAGGCCAAATGTATCAGACGAAGATCGAAATACATTCCACCTACCAAATATTTTTATTTTACTTTCTTGAAAGACACAATCTAATAGATGAGAAGTATTTGCTGTCTAATAATTATTTATTACCCTGGAAATTTCAAAGTAAAGTATTGCATGTGATAAAAGTTGTCAAAGACAGGTAAACGTAGCCGACAATTCTAT